>VMKM01002086.1:0-90065 GCA_008360985.2 Macquaria ambigua
GTGTGTGTGTGTGTGTGTGTGTGTGTGTGTGTGTGTGTGTGTGTGTGTGTGTGTGTGTGTGTGTGTGTGTGGCTCACTGGTTTGACAGTTGGTGGTTTATGATGTAAAGGCAAAGCAGCTGACGGCGAAGTACACAGCCTGAGGAGAACTCAGCAAGGATAACAAGGAGGATACAAAACAGGGTGTGTCTCAAACAATCGCGCACTCTTAAACACACTCTCGTTAAGGCATGTACAAATGTGTCTGCACACAGACA
The DNA here is from genome assembly GCA_008360985.2 of Macquaria ambigua. Classification (NCBI taxonomy): domain Eukaryota; kingdom Metazoa; phylum Chordata; class Actinopteri; order Centrarchiformes; family Percichthyidae; genus Macquaria; species Macquaria ambigua. The sequence goes on from VMKM01002086.1 coordinate 257, forward strand.
CACAGTAGCAAGCGTGTTTGCGCATTCACACACACAGTAAACGTGGTACAACATTCACACTCTCTCCGGTATGACCATGAGCGCTGCGCCGTCTAGTAAATCTGCTTAAATATTTAATGATCCCACCTTTAAAGGAAATAGCTGTCTGCATAGTCACACATGCAGCGCTCAGTGAGCACTGAACATTTCCATCTGGGCAAACTTCACCTTCAAAGGCTTGTTTATTTGAAGTCTGCAATTTGCATGTGGGGGCAACAGAGGAGAAAGCAGACCTGCGATCTATTATGCTCACCTACTTATTTCCATTCCCACACTTGTGACACACCAACAACAAGCTCTACGACTGACAACTAGGTCACCATGCTTTAATCCTGGCTCTGCTCCTGTTCCCAAAGGGCTAATAAACCTCCATCTTTGGATTTTTAGATGGTGGTTTTGATTGGCCAGGAAACTGCAGTATGTTTTCTTCATGCTACTTGTAGACTATGTCAGAAAAAAAACAACTAATAATGCCACTTCACTTCATTAGAAGACCAGCTGAAGTCACGTAAAATCCTATAAAACCATTATGGATGCTGCTTCTAGAGTTTTTCCAGAGCAAAAGCAATATATATGGTTTCAGGTTGTTTGTGCCTGCGTATGCAATACATTGGCTATTTGACTGTTTTGGGTAATAACAAACCACTTGAGGGCATTTAGTGGATCATTAGCCCAGTGTACAGCTCCAAAGAGGACAGTAAATGACACACCAGGGATTAAAAGGACACCAAGGTTTCAGGTCCTTCTTTCTGACAAATATAAGCTGTAGTAACAAATGAGGAAAGCATGACTATGTATACAGATAGTGTGTTAAATACATGGGATATACAGAGGAACACTCCTCTTTCTATTTAAAACCAACTGAACAAATTGGTCTGCTCCGGGGAATCAAGAGAAAGTAAAGGACACAACGAGGGAAAAGTGGAAAAGGAATTCTAACATAAAAACAAGGATTTGTTTAAGAGCAGGTTGCCAGATCTCACTGCCAAAACTCTGAAGTGGTTTTCAGTTCAGTGCCAGAGAGAGACTGAGGGAGAGAAACATGTACGTCCTGTGCCAGGCAGCCAATGAGAAACAGGCACGGTCAGTAAAGGCAGGGCAGCCATTTTGTGCCTCTTCACATCACTTAAGATAAAAGGGAATGCTTCATTTGTGCTGAATTAGCATCTCTGTACTTATCACATCCTGTGGTTGCGTTAAGCGCTTCCTGTGGTCAGGATTATCACTTCCTGTGGGCAAGATTGTCAAGTGTGGTTCAGAGGGATGTCCTTGGTCGACCAGACAGGGCGATCGTTTTTCCTCTGCAACCTTACATGACATGTTTTATCTCTAAGGATTGCCCTACTTGTTGTTTTGCAGAGAACCTTCTAGACACTAACTTGAAACCTTCCCCATTCAGACAGTCACATGGTGTACACGCTGACATCTGTCTCATCTGCATGTTGACCTCAAGAGTTTAATGTAGAGAGCTGTTTACTTCTTTTTAACCTCTAACAGGCGTTTTAAAGAAATCAGTCATGAGACAGCTGTCTGCATTGTCTCTTTCTTGTAGTCGTTCAGTGGATAAATCACATGAAAAAGCCACATGTGGTGATGTTGAGCTACAACCATCACAGACATACATCAAAAGGCAACACTGTACGGTAAGCCAGTCTTCCGGAAGGAGAGAAAACAAGAGCTCTCGGACTATAATGACTAAATGTATAGCACACATACAAGGCATAACAAATCTACAAAACACTGCACGCAAACTCAAAAGTGTCACAATCCTTTCTACGCCACAGCAGGCATTGTGGCCTATGCACATCGATCAACAAACCCCATCAAACTTTTAGGGAGACTAACAGAAGCTATGGGTTAGGTACATCTACACACAGCACAGCACTCAACTGCAGTGCACTACCTAAAAGATTTTAGCCACTCTCTGCCCTTATCAGCCAGTTTGTGATCAGGTCCCTCTTCCACCGAACAGTGAGTTGACAAAACTGAACACTGATCAGCTGCTAAGGACAGAAAGCGACCACATAGTATCTACGTCTAAATATGTACCTTGTCCCACTCTTCGGCGTCCATCGTATGTGTGTACCGTATGGCATGTGGGGACTAAAAACACAACATGTTATACAGTCTGAAAGAACCATTGTGTACTTGAAAGTTGGAGTTAGTGTAAGGAAAAAGGGAAAATGCTGAGATATTGTGCTCTAGATCTCGGTGGAAAATATGTTGAGTCTGTCATATCCATTTAAAATACCAGAAATGGGAAGTTTTCTCCACCACTAACATGAGTTACGTCCAATGTATCCATAACCCCAGTGGGATTCTATAACGTCAGTGGCATGCGTTTGTGTGTGTGTCTCTTGTGTGACTTGGCTCAACAGAGCTTTCTGCCCCAGCTGGTATGTTTCAGGCAGAAGCCTTGACTCACAGAATGTGTTGTGCAATCATTGTTGTGAAAACTGTTACTGCACACCCACACAATATGGGCAAATAGCAATCATCAACCACCAACACAAACGCTCACTAAAACACACAACTAAAACAAAGAAAAACAATTCATCTATTGTCATTTAATAGGCGAGTCACTAGTGTCAAAAATTAAATTAGTAGTCAGTACGACCTCTCACATGGCAGAAAATGAAGAGAGAGCAAGAAGGATAAATGCGCTGTCCCATCCCCCCACTAGCTCTGGTCGCCGTCCCTCATCAGTAGTACTGAGTGATGGCGCACAGGCTCAGAGAGCGCAGAGAGGAGAGGAACAGGAGGGGAGGGGAGGGGAGGGGGAGGGGGAGTGGAAGCTGCGGCAGCCATTTTATAAAGCAGCCTGGAACCAGGCAGAGATGCTCGTTCAGGAGAGTAAAGAAGCAGAATCATGCAGTAAAACGCAACCACAAATTACATTATCACTACAATGCAGTGCAAAGTCAGATTCAGATGGTTGCATTGTGACTTTGATGTCGTCAGTACTTTACAATCAGCACCGTGCAGGCAGCCCGTTCTCACTACCATCCCCCTCTTTGTTTATTCCTCATCCTTCATCGCTCCCTCTGTCTTTACAATAAGCTCGCCTTGTGCAGCACAACAACATGTCCTTGACATTACTCGGCATTTTATCAGTGTGTGTGTGTCTGTTTACTCACCCACTAGGTCCGGGTCTCTGTCCCTGTGTGAAGCGCCAGTCATTGTTGGGGGGCTTTTGCTGTGAAGAGAACAGAAGATGCAACATGAATTGTGTGTTTCATTGCAACAACAGCGAGACGTTTCGGAGGTGCAACTTTTGGTTCAAAAGATGTTGCCTTGTGGCGGGCACATCTGTGTGTGATGGCGTGTGTCTGTGTGTGATTTGAAAAACCTTTTCAGTGAGGCTCAACAAAGGGTTACAGATGGCAACATCTATCTGTATGCTCAGACATCCATGTTGTTCCAAAAGCTGTGGAGCATAAAATGCTGCAGAGGAACACACACACACACACACACACACACACACACACACACACACACACACACACACACACACACACACACACAAACTGGGGCTTTGCTTATAAAACAGGACTCAAAACTAAAAACAAAAGGCAGATGATATCAAAAAAGAGAACTACATGATCACATAACTGAGCAACAAGCCCTCAAAATGCACCGATGCTGCCAGATGATGTAACACGTCTAAAAGGACTCACATCTGAAAGGGAGTTTCTCACTGGAAGACCACACAAACAAAGATCAGTCTAAAATACAGAATTTAACAGATCAGGAAAAACTAAACCGTGTCTGTGACTGACGCTGACAAGACTTATTGATGGCCAGATATCTTATAAAAATATTTTTAGCACATGCAGAGGGCAGAGAGAGTCCTTGGAAGATAATGCTGTTTGTTATTTTGATACCAAAATGTCATGGAGAGAAGGCTACGATGCCTCAGCGGTGATAAAAGCCTCTCTCATCTCTGTGTGTCCCTGCTACTCTCTATTAATGTCTCCAAGCCCATTGCCCAAGCCCAAGCCCTCTTGTCCATCTCTGCCTCACTGGCCATGCCCCATGTCTCTTCCATCTCTCTAGCTCTTTCCCTCTCTCAGACTCTCTTGTTGTGCAGTGATGCGGTGAATAGACCCTTGGCTTGGCTCCAGATTCTGCCGCCTAATCGGCACAAGAGCTCCCCGGAGAGAGAAGCTGGCAGGATGATGTGCTGCATTATTAAAAGAGCTGTTCTACCCGAGGGAATGATGGAAAGAAGCAAGAGAGCAGGAGAGAGAAAAAATACCTACACAAAAAGGACAGTATTGCAGGATAAACTGGTGACTATCATGACTGGAGCATCTATCAGAATACATGTAAATAAGGAACAAATGCACCGGTGACTTATTGAATGCACAACAGCAACTGACAAGGAAACACGGGCTGTTGAAACAAGTGATGTGGGGAATAGTGTTCCGTATCCATGCAGACAAAACAAGTGACTACACGAAAAGAGAATTACAGCAACTTAAAAAGGGGAGTGAAAGACCTGTGAAGGACACTACAGAGTGAGAGGGACTCGTGTGAATGGTTCAGTAATACAATACAGTTATTGACCCTAATGCATGTATTGTAGTGTTGAGTGAAAATAGCTGTCAGTGGATTAAATTTCAGTGTTGTCTACAAAAATGCCCGGTGGTCACTCAACACAATCAGTCGAAGGAAGATAGAGTCAGATAAAGAGAAGACTTTGAACTCTGCTTGGTTTTGTCCTCATAACAAACGGCAATGCCAGAACTCAGAATTTTCATTATTACAACATAAAACCATAGTGGCTGAGAATGAGAAGAGAAGGGCATATCCGAACTCTTACCCCCCTTCAGAGCAGAGCGTGGTCGATGGTTATCTAAAAATTGACTCAGAGATGAGTATATGTGCATGGGCACTCAAGTCTGTCTGAGCTTTGGTAGGGAGAAAAAAAAGATCAGCACCGAGTGGAGGCAAACATCCACAGAGAGGCCCAGCATTCCAGCTGTGTGACTCGTTCTCACCACACAAACACTCACAGACACACGCTCGTCATTTCCAAGGACAGATCCCACTGCAGGCATGTAGAATGAAGGGTCTGTGCTGAAATATTAGGAGTCACTGCTAGCTTAAGGTAAACATACCTCATGTATGCTTCATTAGTTAGCTTGGCTGCACATACACAAACAGACAGGTAGTATCCATGAGAATGCAATTCTCCTCTGCTCAAGAAGAAAGTCAAACTGAGGGACTTCATCCTTTCACTCAACCAAACCACAAACTGTTAAGATGGTCTAGACAACAGCAGTTGCCAGGGAAAACAAATCTCAAGCCAGGTTTAATGGCATGCAGGCAGGGATCAAAATCGAATTGACTTTAGCTTCAATTATCTGAGCATCTTTAGATGTGCTTGTTTTTTTTTTGTTACATCGTCTCTGAAGTGAGTTGATCCCTTAAGATAGATGAGACAAAGATATTCAAAATGCACAAGACTTTTTTTTTTCAGAGTGGAAGTTAAATTCAAAGGCAGCAGATAGAGAGAGAGAAGGTCAAATAGACTACTCAGGGAGACGAGGCCAATGGAGAGAGATGAAGGGATTACAGTTCTGTGGGCCTGAATTCATTCAACAGAAAGACTTTCATGCCAGCCTGGAAGCTTTAAACACTGTCAGTCTGCTTCCCTTACATCTTTAAGTTGAACCAAAGAGCTTTGAGGGCTCCCCAAGTGATTTACAACCTGACTGAGTTCCTTAGCTACCGTACTATCATCTTAAGAGATTAGATGGATATTCATTATGTGAGCACTGGATTCATCAGGGGGTATAAACTCAAACTGGACTGATCAACACATGGGCACATCTGGACTTCATCCAGCATGTTTGAAAGCATGTGAATGTGACCTTTGCTAAAACATCTGGTTTACCGGTTAACCACTTCTCTACCATGATGCATAAAGATTTATCCAGGTGTACAAAAGAAAATCAATGCAATCTCATCCCTTTCTCTCTCCCTGACAGGGGTGAAAAAAATACAGTGTACACACACACACACACACACACACACACACAGGTCCATCTGGTACTCTTTGTGGAAGATTCAGTTTCCTAACACGGACACAAATTGTATTTAAAGATCTGTGGCTGGACTGCAGCTGGTGTCTGTTCTGTTGCTCTGTTAACCTTCAGTGTACACACACATACACACCACACCATATAACCCTCAGCACACAGGCATACATTCACTCCCTCATCCCAGCTATCTTACCCAAGACAGTGTTCTTTAATGCTAAGCAACGATTACGCCAGTAGAAATCTAAAAATATACTGAAAAATGGGATGTGTAACCACTAAAATGCTGGATCCATTACAGTGTTAGTTCATTATAAGGGAAAGGCTGAGCACTGAGACAAAGCACAACCTGTGGTGCTTGATTTTAATATTCCTCTCCCTTAAACAAACATCATGACTCAAGTGACAGAACCCTTGAGGACAGTTTTTAGGAACCGCATGAGCCAGTTTGTCACACGTGCAGCTTCATCATCCATAAAGTATATTTACAAAACACTCAGTGCTCGTGCCAACCCTTATAAACTCCCACAGATTAATAAACTGAAAAACACATGGTCATGGGAATATTCATATCCTGCTTTGAATCTCTGATTTTTAGTATAGAAAGGGGAACAATTGCAAAAAATGGAAGAGACAAGTGATAACAGGCAACTTAGTAAGTGAGTCAAACTCATGACATCAGGATTACATGGCATGTTTTTTGTCCACTGAGCCAGAAAGTCATGACAGGAATATTTCTCTTTTACTGCAAAGATTTACATGTTGCTGTCCAATTGAAAGCAAATAAACCTTTGAATTTATTTACCAATGTTTCAGGGAAAAAACCTTCAATATGATTTTTCCCCAAACTTTCTGTGAGTTAAATGTAAGTGAATAGAGGATACAAAGAAGGGCAGTGGGAAGTGACTGACATCAGGCACTAAGGCCCCAGGGTCCTGCTAAAATTACACACTCCTCATGCCTGATGCTTTGTACACACACTCTCACACGCAAGCATATAAACACCCACAGTGATGGCCGCTGCTCTAAAGCCATTATAACGTGCTATAATGGCTGTCGCTGTGGCACATGTGCATAAAGCCACCCTTCCTTTCCCTTTATCTATCCGTCCTCCTCTTTTCCTCTGTTGTCCTCATTGCACACGTGTCACTGGAGCAGGCAGACAGATGGTACCCTGCTGACCTCAGGGACAACCTAATTCGGCACAGAGAGTCTCTCTATCACCAAAATACCACTGCAACAATACTGACCCTCAATCAGCAACTCTACATTAAACGTGAAATGACTGAGGATGAACGGATTGAGGAAGAGAGAATGAGAAAACCTCATACTTTTTATCCCCATTGAATTCCCCTAAAATGAATCATCCTGGTGAGAGCACTGTCATCCATTTTCTATCACTGACAGTGCTTCCTCTGCATCAAAACACTAAAAGGGTCGACTGTGTCTTATGCATGTGATTATTATCTGGTTAGCTTTCCTTCATGCCCCACTCGGAACATGTGAAAAAAGTGGCATTTCTGACCAAGGATCTAAGAATGGAAATTAAAAATGTCTGTACAGAACTCACACAGCCAGACCAGCCTCACTCATGTGATGCTGAGTCCTGGAACCAATCAGCAAAAGTTCAGAGGACAACAGGAAGTCAGGGGTCAGGCCACTGACCCCATGAATTCCTGTTTTTCAGCTACTGCTTTATTCTTTGACTCTTCCCCCCACCCCTCTTACCATTTTCTTTCCTTGGCCCTTTTCCTCTCCTTCACCCCCCATCTCTCCCTCTGTCATCCTGTTCCTCTCTGTCTCCCAGCCATTCCACTGTGCCAACACTGCAGGACCTATTTTCATCCTCATCTCCATCTGTTAGGAGCACTTATGTTTCTCCCTTTGCCCTTCCTTTGCCATTTCTTCAGCTATCTCCAACTACCTTCGTTCTGCCTGATTTTCTCATGTATCTTTCTTATCAATAAAGAACAGTTCCTCTCTGTGAGTTTAGTTACTGGAAGTCAGAGATAGTAACCACATTTCCTAGCCTGGGGTCAGATTACATATTAAGCTGTTCTTCACTCTGCCCAAACCTTTCTAGTAGGACAACAAAGCTCTAAGAGCTTTTTCACCATGTGGAGAGAGGGATCCTCTTGCTAAAACAAGTGAGGTTTCAGATAAAATACTGCAGAGCTACGTGACTGAGGAGATCTAGGTTTGCACTCTACTGTCAAGAGTCAAAGCATTAAAACTATGGTTTTAAGCCATTCTTTGTATAGATATACCATTCAAATATCAAAACTGCATGTGAAAAACATTACCTTGAGATACTTAATGCATTTCTCAAACCTATAGATCTATAGATACTGAAACACCTGTATTGGTCTTATCCTACCATGGCATATCCCACCAATGCCATGCTTGCTCTCCCACTTAATCCCTCACCTCACTGGCTGAGTTCATAAGGTGCTTCCTGCTGAGTGTCATGTTGAGTGTGTTGTTGTGACTCAACATGGGTGTCTTCATAAATACAAAGTCACTCCGGCTGGAAATGGTGGAGTAGCAGGGTCTGTAGGTGCGTGTGTGCGGCTCCTGGGGGCCTCCCACAACCTCCATATAGCGTATGGGTCCATCAGTATTGAGCTGCAAGTGCAGGTCCTTGCTGGGCCTCTGATGGTAGCGGCTGGACCTGTGGCGACCATAGCAGCAGCAGTCAGAGTCTCCCAGCCCTGGGTCACGGTGCCTTAGGCAGCGTACCATGAGGACGACAAAGGTAATGAAGGACACAGCTGATACACAAGCTAGAGAGATGATGAGGTACAGGGTGATGTCCGACATCCCAGTGCGCTGGTAGAAGGGTGTGTGGCGAGGGCTTGCTGGAGCATCGTTGGCCGTGCCCTTCTCATCCACAGTTACTGTAATGTTCACAGAAATGGACTTTGGTGGGTCACCATTGTCCTGAATGATGACCACAATGTCATAAGTCGATCCCGCTTCCTCCTCGGCCCACTTGCGGGCTGTGCGGAGCTCACCACTGTGTGCCCCAATACGGAACATGCCAGCATTTGGTCCTGGGGCGATGGAGTAAAACAACCATGCATTGTGCCCACTGTCTGCATCCACCCCTACAAGTTTATTTATGAGGTGCCCTGGGCCGGCAGATGGAGGCACAGTGAGCTGTAATCTTTTGTCTTTTGGAAAGGAGGGGTGTACAATCACTGGTGCATTGTCATTCACATCCACAACAAACACATGCACAGTGACGTTGGTTGTCCGTGGGGGCACCCCAGCATCTCGGGCCTGCACCTCAATACGGAAAGCGTTAAGCTGTTCATGATCCAGAGAGCGCATGCTGAAGATGTGGCCACTCTCTGGGTTAATGTAGACATAAGAAGAGATGGGTGAGCTCTGGACCATGCTGGGAAGGATGGAGTAGGAGATGCGAGCATTGTCACCAAGGTCTGGATCAGTGGCTGAAACAGCAGCGATGGGGGCACTGGGAGCATTGTTCTCTGGGATGTCCACAGAGTATGAAGGCTGAGAGAAGGTGGGGGCGTTGTCATTTACATCAGAGAGCTTCACCACAAAGGTGGTTTGTGATGAAAGGGGAGGGACACCAGCATCAGTGGCCTTGATGACCACTGTGTACTCTGGGACAGCCTCACGGTCCAGGTTTCCAGCAGTAGTGAGGCTGTAATGTTTGCCAAAAGCTGAATTAAGTTTAAATGGTAAACCTGGCTGCACAGTTAATGTAACCTGCCCATTCATATCAGAGTCCAGGTCTCGTGCACTTATGAGCGCTATCACAGTCTCCGGTGCTGAGTCCTCTCTGATAGGACTGGTCAGTGACGTCAGTGTCACCTCTGGTGCGTTGTCATTCACATCCATGATGTCCACTATGACGTTACAGGAGCCCTCCATGGCAGGGGAGCCACCATCTCTGGCCTGCACTGTGATGTGGTATGCACTGGCTTTCTCATAATCCACATCCCCCTTCACACGGATCTCTCCGCTTTTAGAATCCACACTGAAAAGGTTGAGAACGCGTTCCGGTGTGTATTTGCTAAATAGGAAAGATATCTCTCCGTTGTTACTCGAATCCGCGTCAGTCGCGTTCAATTTCGTTACTAAAGTGCCCCGTGCAACATTTTCTAATAGTCTAACTTTCTTCACCGGCTCGTCAAAGACGGGCGCATTGTCATTTACATCCAGGATTTTAATAAGCAGAAGCGTTGAGCCAGATTTCTCCGGCTGACCCCCATCTACAGCAGTGAGCAACAGGCGAAACGAGGCCTGCGTCTCCCTGTCCAAAGGTTTATCCACCACTAACTCTGGAAACTTGCTGCCGTCACTTTTAGTTTCCACATTCAAAATAAAGAAGTCATTTGCTGCGAGATGGTAAGTGCGTAACGAATTGGTCCCCACGTCGGGGTCGTGTGCGCTCTCCAAACGAAACCTTGTGCCCGGCGCGGCCGCCTCTGATATCTCCAAAGAAATGTTGCTGGTGGAAAACTGCGGTGCATTGTCATTCACATCCAGAATGTCCACCACGACGCGATGAATGTCTAAAGGATTCTCCAGAAGTATTTGAAGGTGTAATGAACATGCTGAGCTTAATTCGCACATTTGCTCCCTGTCAATAGTTTGTTTAATAACCAAATCGCCGGTCTCCTGCTTTACCTCAAAATACTGCGTTGTGGATTCCGAGACCACCCGCAACCTCCTCTGAACAATCCGCTGAGCAGTGAGACTCAAATCTTTAGCGATATTCCCAACGATAGATCCCGGGCTTAGTTCCTCCGATACAGAATAGCTGAGCTGAGCGGACGCACAGGAGAGGCAAGCAAGATAAAAGCAGAGCCTCCACAGCCTCCCTCCTCCGGAGCGCTTCCTCTGTCTGGAGTCCATTGTGCTGCGCTCCGAGGATCGGAGAATGGGAAAGTTTTTAACTTCTTCTTTCACCGTAACATATCCATAGTAATGTTAAAACGAGTCTGCCAGGCTTGATGGTAAACATTTCCGTTTTAAAAATAGAGCGATGGGAAGTTTTGATGTGATCATGACGGCCGTCTTTTAAGAGAAAACGAGGACGAAAATCAAAGTAATTTCTGCCTCCAGTGAAACACTCTGCTCCGTCTCCTCCGCCTCACTCCCCTCGTGGGCGGGGAGAGGCCACAGAGGCCTTCCCTCTCATTGGGAGACAGGGCTGGACCAGCTCTGTCACACAGCTCACACTCACTCACTCACTCACACACACATAGTGAAAACTTTTCAGTGACTACACTTCCACTGACAGGCAAGTATCAACTTAACTCTCATTTCAAAAGTTTGAGAGGACAATGAAAGCGAAATAACAGAAGGAGGTATATGTTACTACTGTGAAAATGCAATTTTTCATAATCCAAGAAAAAAAAAAATGTATTCTTATTGTTATACCGTTGAACAATTCAGTCACGTGCTCTCATTGAGAACTCCCCATAGTCAAAACACAGAAGTTTATCAAGCTGCTGTTATTTATAGCAATGCTATTTGTATCCGCAGGGGGGCATGGTTTCCAAAATGGGTTTCCACCTACACTAAAAGGAAAGTTTAAATGGAGCTTCATTATAACGTTAAGGCGTTCTATAAAATATTTTAAAGTATATGGATGTTGTAGAAATGCCACGCAGCGGACAATAAGAAGATACAGACCACGTAACCCAAATTAAACAGCAAAGTTATTTTGTTTTAGAAGAAACAACAATATGTTGCAAACAATACAAAATAATACAAATATTGGCCAATGAAAGCGGGTTGGCAGGAAAAATAGTGATGAGACCCTGATCTCCTTTAACCTGAACATTTAAATTGAAGGTGATTTTTTTTTACTTTTACATAAAGAAATGCATCATGAAATTGATATTATGTTTTAGCTAAGGTATATATTCATTCACTGAAATAAAATATCACATTATCTTATTATAGCATATTAGCATAACCAAAGTATTATGTTTACTAAAGCACATTATATATATGACATAGTATATATATAACTTATAACCCGGAATCAAACCCTAGGCTAGCCTTCAGTTCATACCGAGTTTGTGCGATTTGGTTTCCATTACAGAGAAACACCGATAAGAAAAGAAGTTTTTCGCTTTTTTGCTCCTGAATATCCAAAAAAGAAGAAAAACAAAACAGAATTAGGGGAATTCTGTTCAGCCCACATTTATAGATACAAGATCAAACAACGCCTTGTGGTTTTCTGCTCACCTGCTGGCTCTCAAAGGTCCAGGTGCTGTCGGGTAAAGACGCATCCAGAACACTGATCACCTCCTTAAAGTCAGTGGTGCTGCTGGGTTTAATCAAAGTGAAATCACTGTACTCTGACATCGGAGACATGCAGGACCTGAAGGACTGACTCTGAGACAACATGTCTCCTCCCAGGACCTCCACGTACTTTATAGGTCCATCAGTGTTGAGCTGAATCTGCAGGTTTCTGTTGGGGTTCTTGTAATCATCACAGTCGCTCCGTCTCATGCAGCAACTACCGCTGCTTCTGCTGTTCCTGATGCATTTAACCGCTAAGATGAGAAAAGTCAGCAGAGACAGCACGGACACCGAGGCCAGAGAGAGAATCAAATAAAGGGTGATTCTCCCAGTTTTCTTGCTGGGCTCGGACGCTTTCTGTCGGAGGTCTGAGATGGGCTCATGGAGGCCGTCCTCCAGCAGGATGGACACCGTGACTGTGGCGGACTGGACCGGTTCTCCGTCGTCCTTGATCTCTATGAGCAGCCTCTGAGAGGAGTCGTCCTGCTCGGACGCAGCGCGTTTAGTCCTCACCTCCCCTGTGTACAGGTTGACAGTGAACAGAGAGGCGTCTGTGGCCTCCGTCAGTCTGTAGGAGATCCAGGCGTTATGGCCCGAGTCAGCGTCCACGGCCGTCACCTTAGTAACCAGGTGACCCGCTTTAGCGGAGCGGGGCATCCTCTGATGAGAGAGGGAGCCCAGGGCAGCGGAGGAGGGGTAAATAACAGCGGGGACATTGTCGTTCTGGTCCAGGATAAAAACATGGACAGTGGCGTTGCTGCTGAGAGACGGAGAGCCCTGGTCCTTTGCCTGAACCTGAATCTGAAACACCTTCAGTTTCTCATAGTCAAACGAGTGCATGCTGTAGATGCTGCCGTTATCTGAGTTAATGTAAACATAAGATGAGACAGACACGTCCTGCACTTTAGAGTCCAGTATAGAGTAAGAGACTTTGGCGTTGTCACCAAAATCCAGGTCAGATGCTGATACTGAGTACAGTATAGACCCTGGTACCCCGTTCTCTTTTAAATATACATTATAAGAAGTCTGAGTGAATACAGGAGGGTTGTCATTCACATCAGTGATGCTGACAGGTATAACTTTCTTACTGGACAGAGGAGGAGAGCCTGAATCAGTGGCTGTTATCTCGATATCATAGTTCGAGCAGCTCTCTCTGTCTAAAGCACCACTTGTAACCAGTGCATAATTATTAGAAAAAGATGGTTTCAGATTAAAGGGAGAACCTTTGGTGAGTTGTAACGTCACTTTACCGTTATCACCGGAATCAAGGTCTCGCGCACTGATCAAAGCAACTACGGTGCCACTCGGTGCGTCTTCGCGTACTGGCTTTGGCTGAGAAGTGAGCACAATTTCTGGAGCGTTATCATTGAAATCAGTAATATCAACCTGTACGCGACAGTGGCCCTCCATTTCAGGGCTGCCTTTATCTTTTGCAGTTATATCAATGTCATACGAGTTGGTAGTTTCATAGTCTAACTCCCCTTTCAGAGTGATTTCACCTGTTAAGGGGTTAATATCGAAGACTGACAATACAGAATCTGGTGTTCGAGAGCCAAATGAGAATTCAATTTCACCATTTAAACCTTCATCTGCATCTGTTGCTTTGGGCTTTATAACAATAGCCCCCTTTATACTTTTTTCATCCAGGGTTACTTTGTAAACATTTTTTTCAAACACCGGAAAATTATCATTGTTGTCAAGCACATTTATTGTTATTTGTGAAGTTCCGGATCTTACTGGATTCCCACCGTCTAATGCTGTCAGTAATATTTGGTGAACAGCTTTTTTCTCTCGATCTAGAGGCTTTTCTAAAACAAGTTCAGGAACGGTCTTACCACCCTCTATTTCCTTTATTTTAAGGGAACAACACTCATTTTTACTAAGAGTATATGATTTGAGTGAATTTGTTCCAACGTCGGGGTCCGTTGCGCTCTCCAAAGGAAAGCGCGTGCCAACTGCTGCTGATTCGGCTAATTTTAAAGATAATTCATTTGAAAGGAATCTTGGAGAATTGTCATTAATATCTCTTATTTCGACCTCAATTCGGTGTAACTGTAGCGGGTCCTCAACAACTACTTGCAGAGGTAGAACACAGCTGGCGCTTTGTCCGCATAAAGCCTCTCTGTCTATTCTGTCATTCACCACCAGCTCGCCCTTCCCCGCATCCACGCTGAAATACTGCTCACCAGCCTCAGAGGCGACACGCAATTTACGTTCAAAAATGTCTGATAGTCCCAAACCCAGATCTTTGGCTAGATTTCCTACCACAGAGCCCTGTTTCAGTTCCTCCGGGATGCTGTAACGAGTCTGTCCGTCTATTGTACTCCACAAGAGAAAGAGATGATGCCACCAAAGCGCCTGCCATCTCCAGTCTCGGTATCCCATTCTCTTTGTCATCCCCGACTCAGTAAAATACATCATTTCCAATCCACAAGAACATCGAACATAACGTCAAAATCCATATTCCGAGAGCGTGACATATTCCGTTAAAAAGACGCCTGTTCATGGTCAAATATAAAATTAAGATAAAACCTTATACTCAGAGTATATGAACCATTTACCTACTTCTCCTCCCACTCCGAGCATTGTGGTTTTGGTGCTGAAGCTGCATGGGGGAGGGAGTAGATCTCTTTGTACAGTTCTGAATGCTATTGGTGCAAAGCATCCATCTCTCACATCCAATGAGAGGAATACTGAGCTGCATCGTTAAAGACACACTAACCCCTTTGCACTGTCATTAAAGAGCAAGTGAAACACCATAAGGAGATGACGGTTAACATTGCCATGACTTATATAAATGTAAAATAAATGAATGTATTAAAATCAAAGTCTGTATATCAAAATAATATATTTATTGTTAACATTCAATTTGACTGAGACCAAATTCTTTTCCCCTGGCTTTTATTTCTAATGCGTAAATGCATTCATCCTCATTTATGTCAATCAATAAGACGAGTAAATGTAAAAGTAGTTATTAAGTGTGTTAGTTAAATATTCATGCATCTCATTGGTACCCCTCGAGTAAAGGCCATCAACAAATGTATTATTATCTATAGCCTCTGGGGTTAGAGTCGCTGTCCATGCCTGTGGTGCTGAAACGCTCAGCTCGAAAAGCTATTCAACATCCAGCACACTCTTCAGGTCAGATGATAACAGCCGCTGTGCCACAAACGTTGTTAACTAGACATGGGAGACGTTTTAATTTGGTTATAAATATAATATTTTCATTTCAAATATATCGACTAACATGGTAACAAATATCACACATTTTGGAGGATCTGTTGAACTACCTTGTTATTATGATTTCTCACTGTGAAAGCAAAGGTTGTGCTTTCTTTATGGTTACTGTAGTTTAATTTATAGTCTTACAAAACTGTATATGCCATTGTTTGTTCTACTCACTGCTCACCTGCTGGCTCTCAAAGGTCCAGGTGCTGTCGGGTAAAGACGCATCCAGGACACTGATCACCTCCTTAAAGTCAGTGGTGCTGCTGGGTTTAATCAAAGTGAAGTCACTGTACTCTGACATCGGAGACATGCAGGACCTGAAGGACTGACTCTGAGACAACATGTCTCCTCCCAGGACCTCCACGTACTTTATAGGTCCATCAGTGTTGAGCTGAATCTGCAGGTTTCTGTTGGGGTTCTTGTAATCATCACAGTCGCTCCGTCTCATGCAGCAACTACCGCTGCTTCTGCTGTTCCTGATGCATTTAACCGCTAAGATGAGAAAAGTCAGCAGAGACAGCACGGACACCGAGGCCAGAGAGAGAATCAAATAAAGGGTGATTCTCCCAGTTTTCTTGCTGGGCTCGGACGCTTTCTGTCGGAGGTCTGAGATGGGCTCATGGAGGCCGTCCTCCAGCAGGATGGACACCGTGACTGTGGCGGACTGGACCGGTTCTCCGTCGTCCTTGATCTCTATAAGCAGCCTCTGAGAGGAGTCGTCCTGCTCGGACGCAGCGCGTTTAGTCCTCACCTCCCCTGTGTACAGGTTGACAGTGAACAGAGAGGCGTCTGTGGCCTCCGCCAGTCTGTATGAGATCCAGGCGTTATGGCCCGAGTCAGCGTCCACGGCCGTCACCTTAGTAACCAGGTGACCCGCTTTAGCGGAGCGGGGCATCCTCTGATGAGAGAGGGAGCCCAGGGCAGCGGAGGAGGGGTAAATAACAGCGGGGACATTGTCGTTCTGGTCCAGGATAAAAACATGGACAGTGGCGTTGCTGCTGAGAGACGGAGAGCCCTGGTCCTTTGCCTGAACCTGAATCTGAAACACCTTCAGTTTCTCATAGTCAAACGAGTGCATGCTGTAGATGCTGCCGTTATCTGAGTTAATGTAAACATAAGATGAGACAGACACGTCCTGCACTTTAGAGTCCAGTATAGAGTAAGAGACTTTGGCGTTGTCACCAAAATCCAGGTCAGAGGCTGATACTGAGTACAGTATAGACCCTGGTACCCCGTTCTCTTTTAAATATACATTATAAGAAGTCTGAGTGAATACAGGAGGGTTGTCATTCACATCAGTGATGCTGACAGGTATAACTTTCTTACTGGACAGAGGAGGAGAGCCTGAATCAGTGGCTGTTATCTCAATATTATACTCTGAGAAACTCTCTCGGTCTAATAAACCACTTGTAACCAGTGCATAATTATTAGAAAACGAGGGTTTAAGAGAAAAGGGAGAACCCTTTGCGAGTTTTAACGTCACTTTACCGTTATTACCGGAGTCAAGGTCTCGTGCACTGATCAAAGCTACAACTGTGCCTCTGGCTGCATCCTCACGTACTGGGTTTGGATTTGAAGTGAGAACTATTTCTGGGGCATTATCATTAATGTCTATTACTACTACTTGCACACGACAGTGGCCCTCCATCTCAGGAACTCCATTGTCTTTTGCAGTAATATCTATTTCATGTATAGCACTGCTTTCATAATCTAACGGCCCTACTAAGGATATCTCACCTGTATCCGAATGTAAATGAAAAATGGACAACAGTGACTGTGGTGTGTGCTCAGCAAATGCGTATTCAATCTCTCCATTAACACCCTCGTCTTCGTCTGTTGCTTCAACTTTTACAAGTACAGAACCAGCTACACTATTTTCATGCACAGTTACATTATACAACGGTCTTTTGAAAACAGGGACATTGTCGTTGTTGTCGAGCACAGTAACTATGATTTTTGTGGTTCCAGTTTTGACAGGATTGCCTCCGTCTAATGCTGTTAGTAATAACTGATGGACACTTTGCTTCTCTCTGTCAAGTGATTTTTCTAGTACTAGTTCCGGAACCTTTCGATTACCAGACACCTCTTTAATCCTTAAACTAAAACACTCATCTCTACTTAGAGTATAAGATTTTACTGAATTACTACCCACGTCGTGATCTTGTGCTGTTTCTAAAGGAAAGCGTATGCCTGTGGCAGTAGATTCTGCTATCTTTAACGATCGTTCCTCTGTTGAAAAAATCGGAGAATTGTCATTTATGTCCCTTATTTCCACTTCTATCCGGTGTAGCTGTAGCGGATTTTCTGTTACAATCTGTAAAGGCAACACACAGCTGGCGCTTTGTCCGCATAAAGCCTCTCTGTCTATCCTGTCATTCACCACCAGCTCGCCCTTCCCCGCATCCACGCTGAAATACTGCTTACCAGCCTCAGAGGCGACACGCAGCTTACGGTCAAAAATATCTGATAGTCCCAAACTCAGATCTTTGGCTAGATTTCCTACCACAGAGCCCTGTTTCAGTTCCTCCGGGATGCTGTAACGAGTCTGTCCGTCTATTGTACTCCACAAGAGAAAGAAATGATGCCACCAAAGCGCCTGCCATCTCCAGTCTCGGTATCCTATTCTCTTTGTCATCCCCGGTCCGTTAGAATACGTTATTTCCCATCGAAGTATTCGTCAACACAACCCAACATTCAAAACCATCGCCAGCATGGACACTCCAATTAAAATAAATCCTTAAATAATTGGTAATAAAATATGTATTCCGGACGCCTTCAAATAAGCGCATCTCCTCTCCAGCTCTGAGTAATGTGAGGGTTGCCGTGGTGAGACTGAATGGGGGATGGAGTAGATCTCTTTGTACAGTTCTGTATGCTATTGGCTCACAGCATCCATCTCTGCTATCCAATCACAGAGACCTAACTCTGCTTATAAAGCTACTGCACCCCCTCAAGGTCGCAATGCATTTTGACAAATGTAACATTAGGCAACGTCAGATTTGTGTGATAATTGTTTCTGAAGAAAATTTGATAAAAATTCAGCTGTTAAAAAATATATGGATTTTAATTCCAAAAGCCCAATTCCACTGGACACATTATTTTCAAAAGGAATACTGCCAACTAATCATGACTATAATATCAATAAATTAAAAATATTAACAGTTTAATTTCGAAAAATGTATTTTAAAAAATCAATTTACAAGTTACTAACAAATATTATATAATGTGGAAGAAACGTCTGATCAAATATGGAAATATACGAGCATAATTTCTAAAAAGATTAAATTGTGATCATTATAAACGGTCACTGTTTTATATGCAGAAACTAATTTAAAGAAAACAACTTGTTTTTTGAGTTTAGTGAAATCGAAATACAAAACTAGAAATGTATGCTGACCATAGAATAATCAAATCTCATTCAAGTTCATTCAGAAGAGTTTGAAGTTGTATTTCACATTAGTTCAGATTAGTTTTTTTTCCTTACTTTTATTTAATGCTATACAAGAAATCTACAAGCCAATAATGACTGAAAAAGTGTAAAGCAGGTATGTTGTTTTCTGCTCACCTGCTGGCTCTCAAAGGTCCAGGTGCTGTCGGGTAAAGACGCATCCAAAACACTGATCACCTCCTTAAAGTCAGTGGTGCTGCTGGGTTTAATCAAAGTGAAGTCACTGTACTCTGACATCGGAGACATGCAGGACCTGAAGGACTGACTCTGAGACAACATGTCTCCTCCCAGGACCTCCACGTACTTTATAGGTCCATCAGTGTTGAGCTGAATCTGCAGGTTTCTGTTGGGGTTCTTGTAATCATCACAGTCGCTCCGTCTCATGCAGCAACTACCGCTGCTTCTGCTGTTCCTGATGCATTTAACCGCTAAGATGAGAAAAGTCAGCAGAGACAGCACGGACACCGAGGCCAGAGAGAGAATCAAATAAAGGGTGATTCTCCCAGTTTTCTTGCTGGGCTCGGACGCTTTCTGTCGGAGGTCCGAGATGGGCTCATGGAGGCCGTCCTCCAGCAGGATGGACACCGTGACTGTGGCGGACTGGACCGGTTCTCCGTCGTCCTTGATCTCTATGAGCAGCCTCTGAGAGGAGTCGTCCTGCTCGGACGCAGCGCGTTTAGTCCTCACCTCCCCTGTGTACAGGTTGACAGTGAACAGAGAGGCGTCTGTGGCCTCCGCCAGTCTGTATGAGATCCAGGCGTTATGGCCCGAGTCAGCGTCCACGGCCGTCACCTTAGTAACCAGGTGACCCGCTTTAGCGGAGCGGGGCATCCTCTGATGAGAGAGGGAGCCCAGGGCAGCGGAGGAGGGGTAAATAACTGCGGGGACATTGTCGTTCTGGTCCAGGATAAAAACATGGACAGTGGCGTTGCTGCTGAGAGACGGAGAGCCCTGGTCCTTTGCCTGAACCTGAATCTGAAACACCTTCAGTTTCTCATAGTCAAACGAGTGCATGCTGTAGATGCTGCCGTTATCTGAGTTAATGTAAACATAAGATGAGACAGACACGTCCTGCACTTTAGAGTCCAGTATGGAGTAAGAGACTTTGGCGTTTTCACCAAAATCCAGGTCAGAGGCTGATACTGAGTACAGTATAGACCCTGGTACCCCGTTCTCTTTTAAATATACATTATAAGAAGTCTGAGTGAACACAGGAGGGTTGTCATTCACATCAGTGATGCTGACATGTATAGTCTTCTTTGTCGACAGAGGAGGAGAGCCTGAATCAATGGCTGTTATCTCAATATTATACTCTGAGAAACTCTCTCGGTCTAAAACACCACCGGTAACCAGTGCGTAATTATCAGAAAAAGATGGTTTCAGATTAAAAGGAGAACCTTTGGGGAGTTGTAATGTCACTTTACCGTTGTCACCGGAGTCAAGGTCTCGGGCACTGATTAAAGCTACTACAGTACCACTTGGTGCGTCCTCAGGCACAGAGTTTGGTTGGGAGGTCAGAAATATATTTGGAGCATTATCGTTAACATCTAACACTTCAATATGGACAGTGCAATGCCCCTCCATTCTCGGAGTTCCTTTGTCTCTTGCGGAAATGTCTATTTCATAATTTGCATTTGTTTCGAAATCTAATTTCCCTATAAGACTTATTTCCCCGGTTAATGAATCAATATCAAACACAGAAAGGACAATATCTGGTGTGTGCGTTCCAAATGAAAACTCTACTTCTCCATTAGGACCTTCATCAGTATCTTTTGCCGTAAGTTTTAGGATAGATGCACCTTGTACACTATTTTCGTTTATGGAGACTTTGTAAATATTTTTCTCAAATACAGGAAAATTGTCGTTATTGTCAAGCACATGTATGGTTATCTGGGAGGTCCCAGATTTCACTGGGTTTCCCCCGTCTATAGCTGTTAGTTGAAGCTGATGAATAGGCTTTTTTTCTCTGTCGAGAGATTTAGACAAGACTAGCTCTGGGACTTTCCTACCACCGGACACATCTTTAATCTTTAAACTAAAAAACTCGTCTTTACTTATGGTATAAGACCTCACTGAATTCACTCCAACATCAAGATCTAGCGCGGTCTCCAAAGGAAAACGTGCCCCAGCCGCTGTCGACTCTGCTATTTGTAATATTATATCTTGCGATGGGAATCTTGGAGAATTATCATTAATATCTTGTATTTCCACCTCAACTCGGTGCAATTGTAATGGTTTATCAATGACCACTTGCAGAGTCAACACACAGCTGGCGCTTTGTCCGCATAAAGCCTCTCTGTCTATTCTGTCATTCACCACCAGCTCGCCCTTCCCCGCATCCACGCTGAAATACTGCTCACCAGCCTCAGAGGCGACACGCAGATTACGGTCAAAAATCTCAGATAGTCCCAAACCCAGATCTTTGGCTAGATTTCCAACCACAGAGCCCTGTTTCAGTTCCTCCGGGATGCTGTAACGAGTCTGTCCGTCTATTGTACTCCACAAGAGAAAGAAATGATGCCACCAAAGCGCCTGCCATCTCCAGTCTCGATATCCTATTGTCTTTGTCATCCCCGGTCCGTTAGACTTATTTCCCATTGAGGTAATCGAAAAGCAGATAGTTAACATCCATTGCCATAAAGCATTAATCCAAAACAAAGATCCAAAATCGCTTCATATGAAAAACTAAAGGACTTTTCTTTTTTAAATTCCGATAAGAGCATCACTCCCTCTCATCCAGCTCCTTGCAATGAAAATGTGTACGGTGCTTTAGGCTGCATGGGGGAGGGAGTAGATCTCTTTGTACAGTTCTACGTTTCATTGGTGCATAATTTCCATCTCTACCATCCAATAAGAAGGGGGGTGAGCAGTGCGTTTAAAGACACAGCGGCCCATGAAAGAAGCTGCCTCGATGCATTAAGAGTGTGTATAGCGAAATGATACGATGCCATCTGTTACAGATCACCAATAATGTTGGTGAAATTAAAATGAAATCTTATTACAAAATACAAATTGTCTCTGTGTTCTGGTTATTTCAACTTTTGATTAAATAAACTATTTTTGTGTTTTGAATAAGAAAAAAAGAGATAGTATTGTGCAGTTTGGTCACTGAAAGCAGTTTAGCCCTGTTACAAGCAGACCGCGAGGTTTCGCTGTCCATCTCTGTGGTGCTGAAACAAAGTGCCATTCATACAACTATAAAGGGAGCATTGCACAATACAGTACCACGCAAACAGAGTTAACTACAAAATCTGAACTTTGACATAAAGTAGGCCTTTGTAGCAGAGACAAATATAAGGGTGTGTGTGTGTGTGTGAAAAGTTAAAATCCTCTTTGCAAACAGAAAGGACTTGAGCAACAGGAGTCCAAGCATGTTATGGTTTTGATGGTGCTGACGAAGATGACATCTCCATATCTTGTTTGCATTGCATAAGTATTCTCTTTTAATCTGCTTGCACTAATAATACCATTGCACTACTGTACATTCAAACTGCACATTCTGCACTTTCGGTATATACTGTAAATATTCATATATCATCCCATACCCTGTATATTTATATTCATATTTATGTTATTTTACTGCTTATGCACTTCTGGTTAGATGCTATCTGCATTTCGTTGCCTTGTACCTGTGACATGTGCAATGACAATAGAGTTGAATCTAATCTAATCATCACCAGAAAGCGATACAATATGTTTAGCGAACGCAGATAAAAAACAAAAACGAAAAAACAAATGCTTATGACTGATTACTTGTACCATACGTTTAAAGCACCATGAAAACAGCATGTTATCAGAGTGCAGTTACGTATTTAAAGTTTAAAAAATGTGTATGCAACTATATAAACGTACAAAGTAGGTGTACTATGGTTTTCTGCTCACCTGCTGGCTCTCAAAGGTCCAGGTGCTGTCGGGTAAAGACGCATCCAGGACACTGATCACCTCCTTAAAGTCAGTGGTGCTGCTGGGTTTAATCAAAGTGAAATCACTGTACTCTGACATCGGAGACATGCAGGACCTGAAGGACTGACTCTGAGACAACATGTCTCCTCCCAGGACCTCCACGTACTTTATAGGTCCATCAGTGTTGAGCTGAATCTGCAGGTTTCTGTTGGGGTTCTTGTAATCATCACAGTCGCTCCGTCTCATGCAGCAACTACCGCTGCTTCTGCTGTTCCTGATGCATTTAACCGCTAAGATGAGAAAAGTCAGCAGAGACAGCACGGACACCGAGGCCAGAGAGAGAATCAAATAAAGGGTGATTCTCCCAGTTTTCTTGCTGGGCTCGGACGCTTTCTGTCGGAGGTCCGAGATGGGCTCATGGACGCCGTCCTCCAGCAGGATGGACACCGTGACTGTGGCGGACTGGACCGGTTCCCCGTCGTCCTTGATCTCTATAAGCAGCCTCTGAGAGGAGTCGTCCTGCTCGGACGCAGCGCGTTTAGTCCTCACCTCCCCTGTGTACAGGTTGACAGTGAACAGAGAGGCGTCTGTGGCCTCCGCCAGTCTGTAGGAGATCCAGGCGTTATGGCCCGAGTCAGCGTCCACGGCCGTCACCTTAGTAACCAGGTGACCCGCTTTAGCGGAGCGGGGCATCCTCTGATGAGAGAGGGAGCCCAGGGCAGCGGAGGAGGGGTAAATAACAGCGGGGACATTGTCGTTCTGGTCCAGGATAAAAACATGGACAGTGGCGTTGCTGCTGAGAGACGGAGAGCCCTGGTCCTTTGCCTGAACCTGAATCTGAAACACCTTCAGTTTCTCATAGTCAAACGAGTGCATGCTGTAGATGCTGCCGTTATCTGAGTTAATGTAAACATAAGATGAGACAGACACGTCCTGCACTTTAGAGTCCAGTATAGAGTAAGAGACTTTGGCGTTGTCACCAAAATCCAGGTCAGATGCTGATACTGAGTACAGTATAGACCCTGGTACCCCGTTCTCTTTTAAATATACATTATAGGAGGGCTGAGTGAATACAGGAGGGTTGTCATTCACATCAGTGATGCTGACAGGTATAACTTTCTTACTGGACAGAGGAGGAGAGCCTGAATCAGTGGCTGTTATCTCAATATTATACTCTGAGAATCTCTCTCGGTCTAAAGCACCGCTTGTAACCAGTGCATAATTATTAGAAAATGAGGGTTTAAGAGTAAAGGGAGAACGTTTGGGAAGTTGTAACGTCACTTTACCGTTATCACCGGAATCAAGGTCACGGACGCTGAGTAAAGCCACTACTGTCCCACTGCGAGAGTCTTCGGGCACAGAAGTGGGTTTTGAAGTCAGCACAATTTCTGGGGCGTTATCATTAACGTCTAAAACATCCACCTGCACACTGCAGTGACCCTCCATTTTAGGCAAGCCTTTGTCTTTTGCACTAATGTCTATTCGATATGAGGCTTGAGTTTCGTGGTCCAGCTGGTTTTTCAAAAATATGTCTCCCGTTACAGCATCTATATGAAATAATGACAGCACTGACGGTGGTGTGTGTATACCAAGCGAGTACTCAATTTCTCCATTTGGACCTTCATCTTTGTCGGTTGCTTTTGTTGTAATTACAAATGAGCCATTTGCACTGTTTTCTTGAACAGCAATTTTATAAAACGTATTTTCGAATAATGGCACATTGTCGTTAATATCAAGCACATTTACAGTTATTTTTGAAGTTCCGGATTTGACCGGATTTCCTCCGTCCATAGCAGTAAGAAATAAATTGTGAATGGCTTTTCTCTCGAAATCTAATGATTTATTTAATACCAATTCTGGTATCTTTCTTCCATTTTCAATTTCTTTAACTTTTAAAGTGAAGCACTCATCTTTGCTTAGTGTGTACGTCTTTAATCCGTTACTCCCAACATCGGGATCCTCTGCACTCTCTAAGGGAAAACGCACACCTACAACGGTGGATTCAGCTATTTCTATTACATGATCGCTTTTGAGAAAACTAGGAGCGTTGTCATTTACGTCTCTTATTTCCACTTCTATCCGGTGTAACTGTAGCGGGTTCTCTATCACAACCTGCAGAGGTAGAACACAGCTGGCGCTTTGTCCGCATAAAGCCTCTCTGTCTATCCTGTCATTCACCACCAGCTCGCCCTTCCCCGCATCCACGCTGAAATACTGCTCACCAGCCTCAGAGGCGACACGCAGCTTACGGTCAAAAATATCTGATAGTCCCAAACCCAGATCTTTGGCTAGATTTCCAACCATAGAGCCCAGTTCCAGCTCCTCCGGGATGCTGTAACGAGTCTGTCCGTCTATTGTACTCCACAAGAGAAAGAAATGATGCCACCAAAGCGCCTGCCATCTCCAGTCTCGGTATCCCATTCTCTTTGTCATCCCCGGTCCGTTACAAAACGACGTTATTTCCCATCGACATATTGTACAGAATAAAGAGGTCAATGTAAAAATCCATCAACGATGAACTTGTTGTACTCCACAAATACCCATATTTATGCATCATGAGATGCAAATTAAAGGTTTATTATTTAATCTGAGTGTTTAAACGCATCCTCCTCTCATCTCGGGCTCGAAGCAATGTACTGGCTACAGTGGTGAGGATGGATGGGGGAGGGAGTAGATCTCTTTGTACAACTCCTAATGCTATTGGTGCACAGCATCTACCCTACAGCCAATAAGATCGAAACAGCAATGTGTTTGAGACCCAGCACTGTAATTCAAAAATGTAGCCTATGAAATGGCACAATGGGGTGCTTATTCCAATGATCAATTACATTAAATTGGAGACATTTATTCAAATTACGATAAATGTTTTCTCTTTATTTTGATTGGTATAATTGTAGTAATTCTCCTGAATTCATTCATACTGCAATATCTATTCACATCAATTAAGCAAGGTGTCTAAAAATGAAATCCACACTCAAATAAATAAAACTAAATGGAACATTAGACTTCCAGTACATGCTAAGATCTTAATTAGATTGGTTATAATACCATGAAACATTGGCATATCCTCAAAAGTATTGAACTTGCGTATTTTGAGCTGCTGTTTGAATTAGACAATCATCCAGTCACAAACAGACGCTCTCATAAAGCCCCACAACAACTAATTTATTTATTTTGATATTTAGCAAGCTGTTTCCGAAGAAAGAGCAGGTATTTCAGTCAGAAAGGTCAGTTTCACGTGTGTAGAAATAATATGGCTATGACACAAAACATGTAAGTGAAAGCCGTATTGCTCCATTACTTAAAAATAATTTTGAAAATATAAACCTGAATGTGATAATGCTTTAAAAGTGTGTATACATCATGTCAAATCAAATCTCTCGAGGACAGACAGGCAAAAAAAGAAGAGAAAATGAAGGGAATCTTGCGTAAGAATATACACATCAAAGATTATTTCACTTTCTGCTCACCTGCTGGCTCTCAAAGGTCCAGGTGCTGTCGGGTAAAGACGCATCCAGGACATTGATCGCCTCCTTAAAGTCAGTGGTGCTGCTGGGTTTAATCAAAGTGAAGTCACTGTACTCTGACATCGGAGACATGCAGGACCTGAAGGACTGACTCTGAGACAACATGTCTCCTCCCAGGACCTCCACGTACTTTATAGGTCCATCAGTGTTGAGCTGAATCTGCAGGTTTCTGTTGGGGTTCTTGTAATCATCACAGTCGCTCCGTCTCATGCAGCAACTACCGCTGCTTCTGCTGTTCCTGATGCATTTAACCGCTAAGATGAGAAAAGTCAGCAGAGACAGCACGGACACCGAGGCCAGAGAGAGAATCAAATAAAGGGTGATTCTCCCAGTTTTCTTGCTGGGCTCGGACGCTTTCTGTCGGAGGTCTGAGATGGGCTCATGGAGGCCGTCCTCCAGCAGGATGGACACCGTGACTGTGGCGGACTGGACCGGTTCTCCGTCGTCCTTGATCTCTATAAGCAGCCTCTGAGAGGAGTCGTCCTGCTCGGACGCAGCGCGTTTAGTCCTCACCTCCCCTGTGTACAGGTTGACAGTGAACAGAGAGGCGTCTGTGGCCTCCGCCAGTCTGTATGAGATCCAGGCGTTATGGCCCGAGTCAGCGTCCACGGCCGTCACCTTAGTAACCAGGTGACCCGCTTTAGCGGAGCGGGGCATCCTCTGATGAGAGAGGGAGCCCAGGGCAGCGGAGGAGGGGTAAATAACAGCGGGGACATTGTCGTTCTGGTCCAGGATAAAAACATGGACAGTGGCGTTGCTGCTGAGAGACGGAGAGCCCTGGTCCTTTGCCTGAACCTGAATCTGAAACACCTTCAGTTTCTCATAGTCAAACGAGTGCATGCTGTAGATGCTGCCGTTATCTGAGTTAATGTAAACATAAGATGAGACAGACACGTCCTGCACTTTAGAGTCCAGTATAGAGTAAGAGACTTTGGCGTTGTCACCAAAATCCAGGTCAGAGGCTGATACTGAGTACAGTATAGACCCTGGTACCCCGTTCTCTTTTAAATATACATTATAAGAAGTCTGAGTGAATACAGGAGGGTTGTCATTCACATCAGTGATGCTGACAGGTATAACTTTCTTACTGGACAGAGGAGGAGAGCCTGAATCAGTGGCTGTTATCTCAATATTATACTCCGAGAAACTCTCTCGGTCTAAAGGACCACTGGTAACCAGTTCGTAATTATTAGAGAACGATGGTTTCAGAGTGAAGGGAGAACGTTTGGGAAGCTGTAACTTCACTCTACCGTTAACACCGGAGTCAAGGTCTCGTGCACTGATTAAAGCCACTACTGTGTCACTTGGTGCGTCCTCGCGTACAGGACTGGGTTTTGAAGTGAGCACAATTTCTGGAGCGTTATCGTTTATATCCTCTACGTCCAACTGTACACGACAGTGGCCCTCCATTTCGGGAATGCCTTTGTCTTTAGCAGTTATATCGATAAGGTATGTTTTAGAGCTCTCATAATCTAATGCTCCTTTTAATACGATTTCTCCTGTTATTTCATTGATTTCAAATGTGGATAACACAACGTCTGGAGTGCGGGACCCGAAAGAATATTTCACTTCACCATTAAGACCATCGTCGGCATCTGTAGCTGTGAGTTTGATTACAAACGTTCCTTTGGTGCTGTTCTCCTTTAAAGACACTCTGTACTCATTTTCATTGAATATTGGAAAATTGTCGTTAATATCAAGTACAGTAATGCTAATCTTACAGGTTCCCGATGTGACTGGGTTTCCCCCATCTAATGCTGTCAACAGCAGCTGATGGAGAGCATTCTTTTCCCGGTCTAATGGCTTTTCTAACACTAATTCTGGGACAGCTTTACCATTTTTTGTGTCTTTAAATTTTAGAGAAAAATAATCATTTTTGCTTAGAGAGTAAGTTTTCAAAGAATTGCTTCCAACATCAGGGTCCTCCGCGCTTTCCAAAGGAAAACGTTTGCCAATTGCAACTGATTCTGGTATTTTAAGGTTAATCTCCTGTGTAAGAAAACTGGGAGAATTGTCATTCGTGTCTCTTATTTCCACTTCAATTCGATGAGACTGCAAAGGATTTTCAACAACTACTTGCAGAGGTAGAACACAGCTGGCGCTTTGTCCGCATAAAGCCTCTCTGTCTATTCTGTCATTCACCACCAGCTCGCCCTTCCCCGCATCCACGCTGAAATACTGCTCACCAGCCTCAGAGGCGACACGCAATTTACGTTCAAAAATCTCAGATAGTCCCAAACCCAGATCTTTGGCTAGATTTCCTACCACAGAGCCCTGTTTTAGTTCCTCCGGGATGCTGTAACGAGTCTGTCCGTCTATTGTACTCCACAAGAGAAAGAAATGATGCCACCAAAGCGCCTGCCATCTCCAGCCTCGGTATCCTATTCTCTTTGTCATCCTTGGTCCGCTATAACACATTAATTCCAATCGAGATCTCGTTCATAACAATGTTGGAATCCATGATTGTAGGAAATATCCCCAAAGAAAAACCGCTACAATGTTTAAGCATGGCAGCTAAAATTAATTTGATTAAATCTTAGAAAATACGAGCTCGTTGCTGTCTCTCTCCTCGAGCTCTTTGCATTCAATGTGTTACAGCGCTAAGGCTGCATGGGGGCAGGGACTAGATTGCTTTGTACAGTTCTGAATCCTATTGGTGCACAGCATCCACCTCTACCATCCAATGACAGAGAAACTAATCGACACTCTTAAAGTGGCAGCATCTATTCTTTCCCTGAGCTTTCACTTGGGATGATGATGATGACAAATATCACTGAATATCACATAATATGAGACAGCCTTGTCCTTGTTAAACATACACGATGAATGAAAACCAGTTTGCAGTCAGTACCTCAAACAAACTAAAAACATAAAATGAAAAATCTGATCACAGAAAAACTGTGAAAGCATCAAAAGTATCAAATAGCTATCTACTGTTAATTCAATTGTGCAGAATAAATAAATCAGCACTGTTCCGACGTTACATGATAGTGTCTGCATTTCAGTCGCTGTCCGCTCTCATGGCGCTGAATTGTTTAAATGTATATGAGGTTGCGTGTGACAGTAAATTGATTCATGCCTTTGACACAACTATT
This sequence comes from Macquaria ambigua, assembly GCA_008360985.2. Lineage (NCBI taxonomy): Eukaryota > Metazoa > Chordata > Actinopteri > Centrarchiformes > Percichthyidae > Macquaria > Macquaria ambigua. The sequence goes on from VMKM01002086.1 coordinate 29,835, forward strand.
TTAACCAGCTCTAAATACATTTATTGCACAGTACTTTGATTTTCCCCACACTGAAATCAACTTTTACAATAGACACTGCGAAAACACTATTTGAAAACGAAAGACAGGAAAGAGGACAGACAGGCAGACCAACCGACACATAGCCCACTTTAGACAGACAGACCAGCCAGATAGGAAGAAAGACAGAGATAGACAGATAGAAAGAAATATGTTTGCTGTTTCCACAGTTGATTGACACCACAGACTATGCTACGATCGAGTATTTCCTGTACTAAATTAAAAAAATGACAGTTATTTTTCTCTTCATTAACATTAATTGTTGTTTTCTGCTCACCTGCTGGCTCTCAAAGGTCCAGGTGCTGTCAGGTAAAGACGCATCCAGGACACTGATCACCTCCTTAAAGTCAGTGGTGCTGCTGGGTTTAATCAAAGTGAAATCACTGTACTCTGACATCGGAGACATACAGGACCTGAAGGACTGACTCTGAGACAACATGTCTCCTCCCAGGACCTCCACGTACTTTATAGGTCCATCAGTGTTGAGCTGAATCTGCAGGTTTCTGTTGGGGTTCTTGTAATCATCACAGTCGCTCCGTCTCATGCAGCAACTACCGCTGCTTCTGCTGTTCCTGATGCATTTAACCGCTAAGATGAGAAAAGTCAGCAGAGACAGCACGGACACCGAGGCCAGAGAGAGAATCAAATAAAGGGTGATTCTCCCAGTTTTCTTGCTGGGCTCGGACGCTTTCTGTCGGAGGTCTGAGATGGGCTCATGGAGGCCGTCCTCCAGCAGGATGGACACCGTGACTGTGGCGGACTGGACCGGTTCTCCGTCGTCCTTGATCTCTATGAGCAGCCTCTGAGAGGAGTCGTCCTGCTCGGACGCAGCGCGTTTAGTCCTCACCTCCCCTGTGTACAGGTTGACAGTGAACAGAGAGGCGTCTGTGGCCTCCGCCAGTCTGTAGGAGATCCAGGCGTTATGGCCCGAGTCAGCGTCCACGGCCGTCACCTTAGTAACCAGGTGACCCGCTTTAGCGGAGCGGGGCATCCTCTGATGAGAGAGGGAGCCCAGGGCAGCGGAGGAGGGGTAAATAACAGCGGGGGCATTGTCGTTCTGGTCCAGGATAAAAACATGGACAGTGGCGTTGCTGCTGAGAGACGGAGAGCCCTGGTCCTTTGCCTGAACCTGAATCTGAAACACCTTCAGTTTCTCATAGTCAAACGAGTGCATGCTGTAGATGCTGCCGTTATCTGAGTTAATGTAAACATAAGATGAGACAGACACGTCCTGCACTTTAGAGTCCAGTATAGAGTAAGAGACTTTGGCGTTGTCACCAAAATCCAGGTCAGATGCTGATACTGAGTACAGTATAGACCCTGGGACCCCGTTCTCTTTTAAATATACATTATAAGAAGTCTGAGTGAATACAGGAGGGTTGTCATTCACATCAGTGATGCTGACAGGTATAACTTTCTTACTGGACAGAGGAGGAGAGCCTGAATCAGTGGCTGTTATCTCAATATTATACTCTGAGAATCTCTCTCTGTCTAAAGCACCGCTTGTAACCAGTGCATAATTATTAGAAAACGATGGTTTTAGGGCAAATGGAGATTTCTTGGGGAGCTGTAACGTTACTTTACCGTTAACACCGGAGTCAAGGTCTCGGGCACTGATCAAAGCTACTACGCTGCCATTATGCGAGTCTTCGCGCACTGGCTTTGGATGAGAGGTGAGTATTATTTCTGGGGCATTATCGTTAACATCTAAAACTTCAACATGCACAGTACAATGCCCCTCCATTCTCGGACTGCCTTTATCTTTCGCACTTATGTCTAATTCATAATTTGCAGTTTCTTCGAAATCCAGTTTTCCTTTAAGAAATATTGTTCCCGATATATGATCGATACTAAAAACAGAGAGAACAGTATCTGATGTGTGCGCTCCAAAAGAGTATTCTATCTCGCCGTTTTGACCATCGTCCATGTCTGTCGCTTTTGTTTGTACTATTAATGCACCTTCTGCAGCATTTTCACTAATAGATACTTTATACAACGTTTTCTCAAAAGCTGGAACGTTATCGTTGTTGTCAAGGACTGTGATAGATAGCTGAGCGGTCCCAGATCTCACTGGGTTGCCTCCATCTAGAGCTGTCAACAAAAGCTTATGAACAGCCTTCTTCTCTCTATCTAAATTTTTTGCTAAAATCAATTCAGGGACTTTTCTTCCACCAGCAACCTCTTTAACTCTAATATTAAAACACTCATCTTTACTGAGAGTGTATGACTTCAATGAATTACTGCCAACATCTGGGTCTATGGCGCTCTCTAATGGAAAACGAACCCCTAAACCCGTAGATTCCGCAACTTCCAATGCGATATCATTTGATGGGAATCTAGGTGCATTATCATTAATGTCTTGTATTTCTACCTCAACACGAAAAAGTTGTAATGGGTCTTCAATTACAACCTGTAAAGGCAACACACAGCTGGCGCTTTGTCCGCATAAAGCCTCTCTGTCTATTCTGTCATTCACCACCAGCTCGCCCTTCCCCGCATCCACGCTGAAATACTGCTCACCAGCCTCAGAGGCGACACGCAGCTTGCGGTCAAAAATCTCAGATAGTCCCAAACCCAGATCTTTGGCTAGATTTCCTACCACAGAGCCCTGTTTCAGTTCCTCCGGGATGCTGTAACGAGTCTGTCCGTCTATTGTACTCCACAAGAGAAAGAAATGATGCCACCAAAGCGCCTGCCATCTCCAGTCTCGGTATCCTATTCTCTTTGTCATCCTTGGTCCGCTATAACACATTAATTCCAATCGACATATTGTATAGAACACTGCTGAAATCCACCATCGCAGATGTTATTCCAATAGACAATTCTCCACAATTACTGAGCATGGCTGTAAGCTAAAATATAACATTTTCATATTATCAAATACGAGCTCACTGTTGTCTCTCTCCTCTAGCTCTTTGCATTCTACGTGTTACAACACTGGGGCTGAATGGGGGCAGGGACAAGATTGCTTTGTACAGTCCTGAATCCTATTGGTACACAGCATCCACCTCTACCATCCAATGAGAGGGAAACTGATCGACACTCTTAAAGTGGCAGCATCTATTCTCTTTGTGCCCCTTCACTTTAACCAAAGGCAATTATTGTTAGACTTATGGGACTTCAAAAAGGTAGCATGTCACTATAAAATAATCAGGGGGAGAGAGAGAGAGAGAGAGAGAGAGAGAGCCTGGATAATGCTACTTCAGTTATAAACCATCACAATCTCCGCAGTGAGTGAGATGTCCTTTTTTAGGATTATTCACTTGAAAAACGTTTAGAATGAGATTACTATTATTTTCTGAAAAGATCATCTACAGCAGAGGCAAAACACACGCGCTCACACACATATTTTAATCATAAGTATAAGCATCCCTGCATTCCACAAAGAGTCGCTGTCCAGCCTCGTGGTGCTGAACTATGCAGAAATGGCTATGGGAATGTGTGTGTGTGAGACTATATTGACAGATGTCTTGAACACTATTATTTTAACTGCTTTGAAGACAGTGTTGCCTATTATTATTATTATTATTATTATTATTATTATAAGATTTTAACCAAACATTACATAGATAGATAGATATAGTATATGAAACTCAAAATCTGCATTTTGTTTTCTGCTCACCTGCTGGCTCTCAAAGGTCCAGGTGCTGTCGGGTAAAGACGCATCCAGGACACTGATCACCTCCTTAAAGTCAGTGGTGCTGCTGGGTTTAATCAAAGTGAAGTCACTGTACTCTGACATCGGAGACATGCAGGACCTGAAGGACTGACTCTGAGACAACATGTCTCCTCCCAGGACCTCCACGTACTTTATAGGTCCATCAGTGTTGAGCTGAATCTGCAGGTTTCTGTTGGGGTTCTTGTAATCATCACAGTCGCTCCGTCTCATGCAGCAACTACCGCTGCTTCTGCTGTTCCTGATGCATTTAACCGCTAAGATGAGAAAAGTCAGCAGAGACAGCACGGACACCGAGGCCAGAGAGAGAATCAAATAAAGGGTGATTCTCCCAGTTTTCTTGCTGGGCTCGGACGCTTTCTGTCGGAGGTCCGAGATGGGCTCATGGACGCCGTCCTCCAGCAGGATGGACACCGTGACTGTGGCGGACTGGACCGGTTCCCCGTCGTCCTTGATCTCTATAAGCAGCCTCTGAGAGGAGTCGTCCTGCTCGGACGCAGCGCGTTTAGTCCTCACCTCCCCTGTGTACAGGTTGACAGTGAACAGAGAGGCGTCTGTGGCCTCCGCCAGTCTGTAGGAGATCCAGGCGTTATGGCCCGAGTCAGCGTCCACGGCCGTCACCTTAGTAACCAGGTGACCCGCTTTAGCGGAGCGGGGCATCCTCTGATGAGAGAGGGAGCCCAGGGCAGCGGAGGAGGGGTAAATAACAGCGGGGGCATTGTCGTTCTGGTCCAGGATAAAAACATGGACAGTGGCGTTGCTGCTGAGAGACGGAGAGCCCTGGTCCTTTGCCTGAACCTGAATCTGAAACACCTTCAGTTTCTCATAGTCAAACGAGTGCATGCTGTAGATGCTGCCGTTATCTGAGTTAATGTAAACATAAGATGAGACAGACACGTCCTGCACTTTAGAGTCCAAGATGGAGTAGGAGATCTTCGCGTTGTCACCCGAATCAGGATCAGCTGCTGACACTGAGCATAAGATTTTCCCGGGAGCATTGTTTTCTTTTACATAAACGACATAAGAAGGCTGGGAGAAAACTGGTGGGTTGTCATTTACATCTAACAGTTCAACAAGTATTACTTTTTCACTCGACAATGGAGGTTTTCCAGAATCAGTAGCACTTATCTTGACACTATACTGGCCATTTTCTTCACGGTCAAGTGGCCCATTCGTCACTAAAGAGTAATGGTTAGAGACCGATGGATTTAACTTAAAGGGAGACTTGAAAGACACCCTCAACGTAACCTTGCCATTATCACCTGAATCTGGGTCTTTTGCACTTATCAATGCAATAACTGTTCCGATTGCGGAATCTTCTGGAACAGGTGTTGTTAGAGATGTCACAATTATTTCAGGAACATTGTCGTTAATGTCAACTACTTTAATTTCGACGCCACAATGCCCATCCATCTCAGGATTACCTTTGTCTTTAGCAGTTATGTCAAATCTATGTAAGGAGTTCGTTTCATGGTCTAAAATTCCTTTGACTACAATAGCTCCAGTAGAAGGTTCAATGTCAAATAATGTTAAAATAAGATCCGTAGTTTGCTCTGCAAATAAATATTCAATTTCTCCATTTAGTCCTTCGTCTGCATCTGTAGCTTTAACATGCAATATTTCAGTTCCAGGTGTTGCCTTTTCGCTAACATTAGCCTCATACACCTGTCTTTCAAATTGTGGCGCATTATCATTGTTGTCAAGTACTATAACTGTAATTTCGGATGTCCCTGAGCGCACCGGATCCCCACCATCGACAGCGGTGAGGATAAGATTGTGTACAGGCAGCTTTTCTCGATCAAGAGGTTTTTCGAGGACCAGTTCGGGGATTTTTCGTCCGTCTTTGTGGTTTTTAACAGTCAATTTGAAATTGTCATTTTTGCTTATGAGGTAAGAGCGTACAGAATTGGTGCCGACATCAGGATCCTGTGCACTTTCTAAAGGAAATCGCGCGCCTGGATTTATCAGCTCTGCAATTTTCACCACTTTCTCTTTAGTAACAAAACTAGGAGAATTATCGTTTGTATCCTGTATTTCAATTTCGACTCTATGCAGCTGTAGGGGGTTATCTATAACTAGTTCCAAAGGCAACAAACATGACGGTCTTTGTCCACACAGTTCCTCCCTATCTATCCTATCAATCACCACCAGTTCTCCCTTCCCCAAGTCCATACTAAAATACTGCTTACCAGCCTCCGAGGTTATCCGCAATTTACGTCGATGCAGTTCAGATACAACCAAACCCAAATCTTTGGCTAGATTTCCTACCACAGAGCCCTGTTTCAGTTCCTCCGGGATGCTGTAGCGAGTCTGTCCGTCTATTGTACTCCACAAGAGAAAGAAATGATGCCACCACAAAAGCACCTGCCATACAGGCAATTTGTTCCACATTATTCCTCGTTCCATAAATGCCATATCTTTTCACTCCAATCCCGACTTCTTAACTGATTAAGTATAGAAGGTTTATGATCCAATGTAGACGCGTCCTCATACATAACAGTGTCAGTCATGCTTTGTGTCTGCATATGCATCCCTCTCCTCCCGTGCAGAACATTGTAATGGTAACGACGCTGAAGCTGAGAGGGAGTAGATCTCTTTGTACAGCACTGGCTGTCATTGGTGGACAGAGTATACCTATTTCCACCAATCGTGGTATCAGTAAACGTGTACAGTGACGTAAAATTATGATCCAGAGAAAAATGATCCGGGTTACTGTGACTCTATCATATGAAATATCATTATACTATTCATTAAACATCACTTACAACGTTTTTCTAAATGTGTTTTTGACGAACATAAATCTAAATATGAAGACTATAAAGTACATTAATTATAGATAAAAGCTGTAGATAATAGATGACTAAGTACAGTGTCTTATAAATAAATGAACGACTGATCATTATATGATCACTCATATAATGCTTTGTGTTAATCCATCTCTCCTCTTGTCTGTATGTACCTGCATGCATGCACATGCCTTTGTGGTTGACAAGGCTCTTCGTTGCCTTCCTGTGGCCGGAGAAAGCCAATGCAGCCTGCACACGTCTTCACAGCTCTCAACAGAGAAATAATTCTCTCAGCAGCCAACGTAAAATACCCGTATGGAGGTTTGTAGAGCAAATGAAAAGGGAGGGGGAGCGCAGATGGTTTAGGCGTTTACTCCCGTTTTGTCTCTCTCCGCCTCTCTCTATCTCTCTCTCTCTCTGTCTTTTGCCGACCAGTTATACATTTTAAGAACACATTAGCCAGTATTACACTTACGTACTTCATAGATGTTTGGTCATGCATCATTTTCATTATACAATATCCCTCCACTGGCAACAAGTATTATACTGATAATAATGAAGCTTCAATTCCATGTTGCAAATGATAAAATGATCCATTACAACATATGTAAATTAATATGAAAAATAAACTCAACAAATAAGTATATGCAATAGCCATCTGCTCTAAATGAGGGTGGGCGACAGAGGGAGATGTAGAGAGGCAGTGTGAGAGACAGGGAGAGGGAGGGGGAGAGCGCTGGAGCTGATTTCAGCACCACAAGTGTGGACAGCGCCACACAGGCGGCCAACTGCTGCTGCTGCATGCTGCTGGAGAGACAGACAGCCTCACAGGCTCTCACTGAAGACAGCAGGCAGCCAGGAAAACAAAACCTCAACCTCCTTACTATTTTTCATAAAGAATACAGGAATAAATAGAGTAGATCGGCAAGCACACAAAATAAAATTTTACTGCTGTAAACGCAGGATGCAAAAAAGCTTAGATACATTTAAAATACATTATTATGCTAACTTTATAATTCTGGTAAAAACAACATTCAGAGATGTTAGATAATGACATAATTTTGGGTTAAATTATGAAAGGAGCGCTTCTCCATTAAAGTCTTGAATATTTTGATGCTATTTTGCTACTAGTCCAGGGATGTTATTTCCAGGGCTACACCCACACAGACACACTCCACAAAACAAGCACCCAGCAAGCCAGTGAATTCAAACTTGTTGTGAGGTGACAGTGCTAACCACTGTGCCACACCCCATCTTTATACAGTCATTATGATGATGCATGATGATGATTATGCAGTTATTGCATGTTTTTAGTTCTAACCTGTACCAGATTAACTGACACTGAATGATTAGAAAGAAAGCAACACATGTAGGGTCTAAAGCAATGTAATACAACATACCATCTAAATACTATCCAATATACAGTATATTTAGGTTTTGTCAAGAGTACTGTGTTAGATGTTTGTGTGTTAAATCATCTGTATGGTATGTTTTAAAGCTGTAGTGTGTGGTGTTGCTGTTGGTCTGCATTATATAAAATGCTTTTTCTAGTAGTTACACAAACACTCACTTGCCAGTTGATTAGGTCCATTGCCCTGCAATAAATCCTATGAAGGTTATAATGTTCAGCTTTTGTTCAAAGGTTTTCGAGAGACATTGATTTTAGTATCATTTTGGAGGCTGCAGTTTGTAGTGCTGAATTGTATTGTCTTACAGGTGTTTAATAACAGAAACACCTCTCTGTATAACACAATACAGTTCAACAGCACCACAAACTACATCCTCCAAAATGATACTAAAGTTGAATCAATGCCTCTCGAAAACCTTTGAACAAAAGCTGAACACTGTAGCCTTCCTGAAGGTCGAATTTATTGCAGAGACTGCATTACCTTTAACTAGGTGTTCCTAATAAACATGCAACTGACTGTATGAAGAACACCTCACAATATAAAAAATAATTTACAGCCTCAAAAATGACCATAGAGTTGAATCAACACTTTGCTAGTCTTTAATTGATCCCCCCCACCCCCCTCACCAACTAAGTTTGAGTCAATTTCCTCTGATATGTTAGAATACTGTAGGTAGGCTTATAATGTCCTCTTAACATGCTATGTTTGTGTCACATGGTTTTGTGACACTTTCTGTACTGTTACTTGTGTTGTACTTTCTTTACCCACTGCATTGCAATGTTTTATTTAATGACTGTAATGTCATGCTTTATGATGGGCTATATAAAGTGGATGGTGGTCCAGAGCACCAAAACACAGGCTAAAATCCAAGATACAGTGCTGGTACAGTCAGGGTTCGCACAGCTTTTAAGAGTAAAATTCAAGCAATTTTCAAGCACTTTCAAGGTACCTAAACTAAAAATGTCCAGCCTCTCGAAGCCTTTATTATCACATCTAAAATGCCAGGAGACAACAAACAAATATGACGATGAGATCGTTTCATTTCAAATGTTAAAAGATTTTTGGTTTACATGAGTGATTGTGTAGATGAAACACCAGATTACATTGAAAATCAAGCATTTTTCAAGGAGTATATTTGAATTCAAGCATATTCCTAACCTTGAAAACAGTTAAAATTAAGACTTTTTTAAACTTTCAAGACTTTGTACAAACCCTGTACAGTACTTCATGAGTTACTTTAACATCCAGTTTTCCCTCCTAATACTTTCCTTAAACCATATAAGCCGTTAGTAGGTAGAGCTGTCCAACTTATTCAAATGTCTTGTTCAAATGTAAAATACTTTGGCACCCTGAAAAAGAAGGTATGAACAAAAGAGCTAAAACGCTGATTCAAAATATTCTCAGATTAAAGATTACAGTCTAAATATTTTAATTTATCATTTAATACCCAGAGACTAGAATTAAAATTTAATTGTCCACTTATCTACAGTACAGATTGTAAGTTATGTCCATGTGATAATGAGTGTGATTCAATGTAACAGCCCAGTCAGATAAAACACATCACATCATATTTTGAGCATCAAGCCACTCACACTGTCACACATGATCTGTTCCGTCCATCAACGCCAGATTAAAGAAATCATCAGTGCAGATAGATGTTTTGTGAGGTATGTGAACAGATGTGCCACTTGTGGAAAATCTGATTAACTGCTTGAATCAGTGCCAATGAGTAATGTTTGGCCACTGTAAAACACAGCTATAGTTTGTGTTTGAATGCTGTTACTGCACGTTGATCTAGAGTATGATGTTTATTTGTCAGTGAATCAGTAATCTGTGCTGTTTGTAGACTCATGAAGGTTTGTACTATTTTATGTGTTTGGTGGCTGTGAACGATATAGAATAAAACTATTTCTTACCTTATTTGGTGAGACAGGATTTAACAGGAGTCAGGGAGGAAACAGGAACAGCACCAGGCAGCAAAGGGGACACATGAAAGAGAAAAACAAGAGAGAAAGGATGTCAGTTAGACTGGTGGTCAGCATACAGAGTCTGGCTTTGGGAAGTACAGCAACCAACATACTTACCATGTGGCTCACAACAAATGGGGTTGTGATTTTGCGTGGTGATTCATAGAGTGTGTCATTTCTGTTTATTTTGATTGATGATAGATTGTCTCTCATGATTGGACTGTTCACAAAAACAGTCCGCTGTGTGTGCACACATAAACTATTAAACTTTCAAAATGTGGAAACAATTATGTGTTGTTTAATCTGTGTCAGCCTCCAGTCAGTATAATAATATAAGATTGAGCACCCATCAGCACATACCGTAACAAAATATAAAGACTAGGAAAACTGTTGTGGCTTATTTTTCATCAGAAAGCAAACAAATACAAACATATGATAAAGTTATTTTATGAATTGTGATAGCAATACAACAATTAAAGCTGTATGTTTAACAATACTGAACAGCTAATGGGCCATAAAGAATGAACCAAGCTGTGTGTCAATCCAACTCATACAAACAACTAGGGATGATAATTATGATGAAACAAAAAATAATAATATTGTTGGGAAAGACAGAGGCAGTAGCTCTACCTCCGTGGATAGAGAATGGCACTAGAGTTACAGGTCACTGTGGCTGCTTTACCAAAAATATATCCAGCCATGGTTTTATGACTAATTTTCAACAGCATTCACTAAATAGTTTATGGTATGTTAGATTATGCTATACAATAGGAGCTGGGTACAACAAGCAACTCCCCCGTCAAACAGAAGCATAAACATACTTTGGTTCGGTACAACCACTTCAGCCTAAACCAAAACACTAACACAATCATTGCTGAGGGAACTAGAGACTTGAGAAACCCTGCTAACACCACCAATGTATGAATCACAACCACAATACTGCACTGCACTGCTGCACAAAGCCACTACCCTCATAGCAACAGCAGGGGGCCTCGAGGCGATGCCCTGAGACAAATCCATGCCTTATTAATGAGATCCTTTGCTCTGTGACCATGTTTGTCACAGCTGATGTGTGCATGAGCATCTCTGTGAGAGCAAATCTAAGCTTCTTAGACAAAGCATGCAATATACTATAGTTTAGATGATACACTGTACATAATATACCTTTTGTTTGTGCACATAAACACATTTTAAGTAATAACACAAGATCACAGTGTTGGTCCAAAAGACACATACGTCCAAAATAAACAGGTCAACCAGGAAAACAAGCAACAAGGAAACAAAGGACACCAAAACGGTGTTGTTTCTTTCATGTAACAGAAACAAAGAATTTAATAAGAAATTGGTTAATCTAAGCCTATATATTAGTCAATACACTCATCGTGGACATGGATTTGCTGAAACATGGGAAGGCAAAATAAACAGGGTGGCATCCATCAGAACAAATATCAAAAGCGGCCATGATCACCCTCTCCCCCTCCCCTTTCTCCATCATCAGCCACCCCAGGTCTGAGGATGCTGCAACTGTTTGCCCAAAACAGGGGCGTCTCCTGTCCTCCCAGTATCAACAAACGCATGGAGCCTTCACAGCTCAGAGGCTGCATCTGCTGCTGACCCCCTGTGGCTAAATGAAAAATGGTACAGTCCTGCCAGTGAGTCAGCTTGTTGCTATGGTAACACATCCCACCTTGCTTGCTAGCATCCCTCCCTGCTTCCTGTGAGCTGGCAATGGTGGCAAAAAAAAAAAGAGCTACAAAAACAACATGTAGGATAAAGAGGAAGACAGAGGAAAGGAAGAGAAACGATGCTCAGGCAGACACACATTTGTACACTGATGATATGTTGTTCATACAAAGCACATGTTTATGGACTGCTGGGTAATAAAGAATCTCTTGATAAATGGCTGAAAAGTGATACAAAGGAGATATTTCTTCTTGTCATGAACATGGCAACCTACACAGGGATGAAATGACACCGTATGGCGTATAATGACTTTTAATAGACTGAACAAAATGTCCTACACTGACCAATCTCCCTCTCCCTTTCTCTCTGTCTCTTTCTCTCTCTGCAGCAGAGTGGTGCAGCTGGAGAGGGGGAGGGGAGGGATGCAGAAAATGAGATCAGGAGGAAAAAGGAAGGCTGTTGAAAACCAAGAATGACTGCTGAACAGCGGCCATCCAGTTTTAACTACAATTTGACACAATGTTAACTACAGTGATTGAGTAAATGGCAAAACAAATATTTATTTATTCTTATTGTTCAATTGGGATACAATATTATAACAAAGTGAACATAATCGATGATAAATATATAGAAGTCATAAAATGTAACTACAATATCATAATAATTATAATGCACTACATATTTTCTCCCCCAGAAGGCAAGGCTTCTTCCAAATCACATTAAAAGTATTAAGGGTGGGAACTAGATATGGTTTTATTAGAGCTTGCATGTGTTTGATTAGGAGAATCAAACACACACAATCATGCCCTACACTGATGTCAGAATTTGACCTTTGACAATATATTTTAGTAAAACCTATCTGCATATGGTTCACAGTCTTTGTGTGCTTGACACAACTTTGCCATTGCCCCATATTACACTGTTCTGGGTAATCCCTGGTGTAATCCTTCCCAGAGAATCAGCCAGTGCAGAACTACACACTTCCACCTCTGGGACACCATCACACAGCCAAAGACAACATCCTTTGTATGTTTTTAAGAAAACATATGTCTGGTTTACCTGACATCATACACAGATGAAGTCAGTTAAACACTTAATTATAATATGCATGTGCTTGCTTGCATTCTTTTCAGGTCCCTTGCCAATAAACACTGTGCACAAGTCATATTGTCCTGCCATCAATCTAATGCACCTGAGGAGTACACAGTAAAACTGAGATCTGCACCACAGTAATCAATATATTTGCCATCTCCACATGTTTGACCAAGCAATGTATCAATGGCTGCAGAATATGCTCTTTACTAATAATGCATGTACATACTTATTTTAATGTCCATCTAAGAGAAAGTGTACTTTTTACTTGACCCCCTTCCACAGTGAAAGACAAAGTTGGGGTCAGCTACAGATTAGTTTTGTGCTCTTGACACTTAAGCAGTGTGGATGCTTGCTGGAGAGGAGCTTGAAGGTTTAGTTTAAGGATGCTCTCTAACTGCTAGACCCCAGCCTGTAGGAGTTTAAATGTTCCCTTTTGTATAAAATAACAACACAGCAGTCCCAGAGGGACAAGCAGAGGCGGTCATCAGGTGGAGAAAGTATCATGCATTGGAGCTATGTATATATATATATTTTTTCTTTCTGTTGATATCATGCTCAGTGTATTAAAGTGTATGTCTTCTCTGTGGGAATTAAGTCCCACCCAAAGGCCCCTGATATCTCACATATCTGAGATATGTTGTAAACAAAAATACAATGAGGGGTTATAGTACAAACATTAACCACATCCCCAAACACACACACGTTGCACAGCGTGTTGCTGAGCCCCACCGGCATACACATGGGCACACAGCTGCTCACCAGACAGCTTGGCTAGGAAGGCAGGATACTTAAACAAGAGCTTGGGCCTGTGGGAACCAGGAGCTTCTGCACATGATTATAGTTTTGTGGTCAGTAACAAGTTTAGCTAACTGATGATTGGGGCTTTGGGTATGATCCAGAATGAATGATGACAGCTCCAAGGTAAGTTTCTTAAACAAGAGAAAGATAAAACAAAAACACGCTGAAGGGGTACAGGGTATAAAACAGGCTGAACCATTTAGCTGCTTGCCTAGACGTTTCTGTGAGCTTTGACCCCTATGGAGACACTGGCCAAAAGAATTTATGGTACTCAGTAAAAACCTTCACCTCTAACAAACCTGATAAAATGAGACATAATGCTTTAAACACAGTTGAAACAGGTAAAGCAGACACACATGTGGGCTAATAATGATGAGAGACTGCTTCCAGCGGATATGGGGGTTAACACTGTTAACCTAGGTTCCTGCCTTGTAGTTTCTATTTTCACATGCACACACCCTGAACACCATGCAGGCTTTACTGTTAAAACACACACACACCACCCAGAGCGACCAGACCAGGCACACTAGTTCATCTAATGCTTCCTCTGATGTTGGACAAAACTGAGCAAACATAACTGCAGACAGACAATCCTCAACCACATCATACAAGCATTTAGTTATCACTCATGCATCAAGCTGGATCTTTAAATTAAGCTTTATGTGCCTTTTCATCTAAAGACAAGTGTTAATTTCACTAAATTTAAAAGATAACAGATATAAAACACAAATGCCTTTATTTTCCTCACCACACACATCATTATAATGTTATTTGTGCCCAGTCGACCACACTGTCAGTTTAAAAACACAAAACACTGCTTTCATATTCAGCATAAAAAACCCTCACAGGTGGATGGCTCATACAGGAGGTAGCAAATCTAGTCTGTTACTGTGTACCTTACTGTGTGTGTGTTAGTAGTTTATATAATGTTGATTAAAATCATTATATTACAGACTTTGTGGACAGCTAGATTTGAATACATTCTAGGTCAGTTCATTCATTCAGCCTCCTGGTTTCTGACATCCCCTTGTCATTTGTTATATAACTAATGTAGATCTCCCTCCCCTCTCCTCTCGTTATCTCTTGTCCTCCATTCCTTTATATTTCATCAAGAAATATATCACACTTTCTGTGTCCTTTACAGTGTGTCACTAACCTGGCACAACTGTTTCACACATAAGACTTCCCTGAGCCCTCTATCTCAGCAGACAAAGAGGGCTGCAGATCAAAATGGCTGCCGTGCATCACTAACACGAATGCTGCACAGGGATGGTGGAGACTGTGCCGGTTACCACGTGCCTCTTCCCCTCCCCCGCTGCCTCTCTCTTCCTCTCCATCACACTGCTTTTCTCCCTCATTCTCAATCTTCCCAGCACCAGTAGTAACTGTTCCCTTTCCCCCTCTACCACATTTTAAACCTCTTAATCAATATTATTGTATCACTCTTTGTATTTTCTTTATTGATTTGCATTAACTATCTTTGTTATAGTTTGCTTGCATCCATCCCTGCTCCTTTTCTCTGTGTGTGTAGCCTTATGCCCATGGCTGCACTGTGTTATGAAGGGAACTAGGTCACTGAAAAAGTAGTGCACTGCGTGGTTGTGTGTTTCTATGCGAGAGAGATCTGTAGCAATGCTTTAGCAGGGATGTTGCCCAGAATTGTTTTTCTTTCATTGTAGCTTCTGTATTGTTCTCTCACACATACAGCATGTTATAAGTCAGTCTGTCAAAGTGGAAAGAGATGTAAACATAGGTAACTAAACATATTTTTACTTGGTTTGTATGGATGTCACATAACATCATGTTTCAATGCAAGATGTTGCATATAATTGCAGCACTATATAATGAATTAATCAACAAGAATATCAAAGAATGGAGTTACGGGGAACAATGCAGCCACAAATATGCCAATACATAACTGACACAGTGTACCTTACTACAGTGTGGGAGTATGTGAAGTAAGTATATGGAATATTGAAGGATGCTTTTTGAATACTATGCAAAACACAAAAAAGGGAGAACTTGCATAATATTTTAGTGATATTCCCTGTATCTTGGGGCAAAGATGTGCCTGTAGAAAGGTATGGGTCATGAAAGGGGGTACAATAAAATATCAAATGTTGATACTTGCTTAAACAGTGAGAAAAATAAATGTTCAATACAGTGTCAAATGCCCATTTTCCCACTATCCCTGACACAATGTTTAATTCTCATACCCAAATATAACTGTTTATAACCTTAAATCCAGCCACAAGATAAAATGTGAGATGCAAAGAGACTAAATACCTGTTGACTACTCCTGGCATAATAAGAATAGTCTGAAACTGCACAGACCTTTCAGTGAGTACTTATAGTACCAGAACTATCCAAATAATGAGTGAGCAGTGGTTAAATTCAACTGAAGTAGGCAACTGAAAAAAACCCAAAACCAACAAGAAATATGGGAAGAAGGATTTTAAGGAAGCAAAGAAGCAGCTGATCTCACCTCTGTGAGCATATTCTCTGACTCTGTTTTATGTCTTGGTACTGTCCTGGTAGCACTATGGTCAACACTCAGAGTGCTCTGACTGAAGGGTCGGGAGCACTTTATATCACTCTTCAGGGAGTCAGTAGTTCCGTACACCTCGTAACTGAACGCTTGCTTCAACGTACCGGTACCTCCCACGTCTGCGTAAAGGGGCGGGTAATATGGAATAACAGGAAGATTCGCATTGGATTTGTAAAACAGGCGCTCGCGTCTCCATCTGTAGATTTTAACTGATATAATAACCACTAAACACGTGACGAAGAGGAAGGAAACTACAGCCAAAGCCAGCACTAAGTAAAAAGTCAGGTTGTCGTTGTACTCCTTGTCGTGTGTAAAGTCAGTGAACTCCGACAGCACTTCAGGGAAGCTGTCCGCCACCGCCACGTTAACAATGACTGTAGCTGAACGAGAGGGCTGCCCGTTGTCCTCCACTATAACAGTCAGTCTTTGTTTCACAGCATCTTTATCAGTGACTTGGCGGATAGTTCTTATTTCTCCATTCTGTAAGCCCACTTCAAACAGCGCCCTGTCTGTGGCTTTCTGCAGTTTATAGGAGAGCCAGGCATTCTGTCCAGAGTCCACATCAACAGCCACCACTTTAGTGACCAGATAGCCCACATCTGCTGAACGAGGCACCATTTCAGCCACCAGAGAGCCACCAGTCTGCACTGGGTACAGAACCTGAGGAGGGTTGTCGTTCTGGTCCTGGATCATTATTTTCACAGTCACATTGCTACTGAGTGGAGGGGAGCCTCCATCCTGCGCTTTAACACGAATATGGAACTCTTTTGTTTGCTCATAGTCGAAAGAACGCACAGCAAGTATCTCTCCACTCTCTGCATTCACTGAAAAATAAGTGGAGGCTGACATCCCATTCAGTTGGCTATCCTCAAGGAAGTAAGAAATGCGCGCATTGTTCCCAGAGTCTTTGTCACCGGCTTTGACAGAGAGGAGTGACATACCAGGTGAATTATTTTCAGTGATGAAAGCGGTGCAAAACGGTTGTGGGAACAGTGGGGCGTGGTCGTTTACGTCTGATATTTTTAAATTAATGGTCTTGTTTGTAGAATAAGGAGGTAAGCCCTCGTCCATTGCTGTTATTGTTATATTATAATCCGGCACTGTTTCACGGTCCAAAACATCGTCAGACATCAGACTATAAAAATTCGTCGATGATGACTTGATTTTGAAAGGTAAATCTGGGCTTATAAAACACTTAACTTGGCCATTTTTACCTGAGTCCAAGTCTTTGATATTGAGCATTGCTATAACAGTATCTGGAGCTGAATCCTCTGGTATGGGATTGGAGAGGGAAATTATGCTTATGACAGGGGCATTATCATTTAGGTCGGTCACCTCAATTAGCACTTTGCTTGTGTCTGTCAACCCTCCTTTGTCTGTAGCTTCGATATCAATTTCGTAATGTTTAGTTTTTTCGTAATCTAACACACCAATCACAGTTATTTCCCCGGTGTGGGGATCCATATTGAATTGTGATGATGCACTATCGGTATGGTGGGAGAACGAATACACCACCTCTTCGTTTGCTCCTTTATCATTATCAGTGGCACTGACTGTTAAAATAACAGTGCCCCTAGACGCGTTTTCAGGAACTGTTACTCTGTAAACAGACTGTGTGAATACCGGTGCATTGTCATTTGCATCCAAAACAACGACATTTATTTTGACAGAACCAGATTTCTGAGGATTACCACCGTCAAATGCTGTCAGGGTTAATTTATGCTCTTCTTGTTTTTCTCTGTCAAGCGACGTGTGAAGAACCATTTCAATATATTTTGTTCCATCAGGCCGAGAAACAACATTCAATTTGAAATTATCTGTAGGGTTGAGTTTGTATGTTTGAATTGTGTTATGTGCTACATCGGGATCTCTGGCACTCTCAAGCGAATAGCGAGCCCCTGGTGCGGCAGATTCAATAACCTGGAAACTGTATTCTTTTTTCGAAAAAAACGGAGCATTATCATTAATATCTGTAATCTCTACATCAATTCGATGCAACTCCATCGGATTTTCTAGGATGATTTGGAAATGAAGAGAGCAGGGAGACACTTGCATGCACAATTCTTCTCTGTCTATCCTTTTAGCCACTACCAAAGTTCCTTTTTCTGCATTCAGACCAATGTACTCACTGCCATCCTCGGTAAATATCCTAGCCCGACCAAATTTCAGCCGCTTAACATCCAAGCCTAGGTCCTGAATTATATTCCCGACAACCGAGCCTGCTGACATCTCCTCAGGTATAGAATAACGGACCTGTCCGAGAGCCTTTTCTGCGACACAAATGCAGAGAAGCAGCGGCCACCATGACGATGATTTTTTTTCGGGCACACAACAAAGAACACCCATCATGACCAGAGCCTTCGCAAAATCCGAATAGAAAAACAAAACCACCGTGTCAAAATCCGACCAATTTGATCATGAGCTCATTTTCTGAGTGCTGGGCGGCTGGCTTTGTCAGGCTATAGTTCCGATTAAAATAGAGCTCTAATAACGCATCAGACAGACGAGGGAGGACTTCACTCAGGAAAAGGGCGTTATTTTCCTCACACTAACCAACAGCGGCACTTAGGGACGTAAAAGGAAATTGCTGAAATAGCTGTATACACACATAGTATATACGGATTTAGATCTTATTACTTATACAAACATCATAGATTAGATAGATAGATAGATAGATAGATAGATAGATAGATAGATAGATAGATAGATAGATAGATAGATAGATAGATAGATAGATAGATAGATAGATAGATAGATAGATAGATAGATAGATAGATAGATAGATAGATAGATAGTGCTATAATGCTATGTCTCTGTCCATGGTACTGGACATCAGAAGTGGCAGTGGTTTGCTTCTACTATAAACTCTAACCTCTAGAGGAGAGTCTGGCTCATCCAGGATGCTCTTCTCACTCTGTATCCGCTGCATCGTCCCTGTTGAACTGGGCTCCATTATCAGCACGTTCTGACTACCAGCTCTGCCGAACTTACAGTCACTCTTTCTGGAGTCAGTCGTCCTGCACACCTCGTAGTTGTACACGTGTTGCAGAGTCCCTGTCCCCAAAGTGTCTGAGTAACGAGGTGGATAATATGGAATCACAGGGAGACTGGAGTGATACAGGATGCGAGACTGTCTCCATCTGTAGATCTTCACTGATATAATAACCACTAAACACGTGATGAAGAGGAAGGAAACTACAGCCAAAGCCAGCACTAAGTAAAAAGTCAGGTTGTCGTTGTACTCCTTGTCGTGTGTAAAGTCAGTGAACTCCGACAGCACTTCAGGGAAGCTGTCCGCCACCGCCACGTTAACAATGACTGTAGCTGAACGAGAGGGCTGCCCGTTGTCCTCCACTATAACAGTCAGTCTTTGTTTCACAGCATCTTTATCAGTGACTTGGCGGATAGTTCTTATTTCTCCATTCTGTAAGCCCACTTCAAACAGCGCCCTGTCTGTGGCTTTCTGCAGTTTATAGGAGAGCCAGGCATTCTGTCCAGAGTCCACATCAACAGCCACCACTTTAGTGACCAGATAGCCCACATCTGCTGAACGAGGCACCATTTCAGCCACCAGAGAGCCACCAGTCTGTACTGGGTACAGGACCTGAGGGGGGTTGTCGTTCTGGTCCTGGATTATTATTTTCACAGTCACGTTGCTACTGAGTGGAGGGGAGCCTCCATCCTGCGCTTTAACGCGAAACTGGAAGTCTTTGATCTGCTCGTAGTCAAAAGAGCGCACTGCATGGATGACTCCACTATCTGCACTAACGGACACATATGAGGAGACCGGCACTCCGTTAACAGAGGAGTCCTCCAGTATGTAAGAAACACGCGCATTCTGGTTCCAGTCAGCGTCTCTGGCTTTCACTGTGAATATAGAGAGGCCTGGTGTGTTGTTTTCTACAATGTAGGCCTCATATGAGCTCCTCTCAAAGACAGGCGCGTTGTCATTCACATCAGAGATCTGTAAGGTGAGAGTGACGCTGCTGGAGAGGGAGGGCACTCCCTCATCAGAGCAGGTCACACTGATATTATACTCAGAGGATGTCTCTCTGTCTAAACCACTGTCTGTCACTAAACTATAGAAATCATTGGTTGCAGACTTCATCACAAAAGGAATATTATCATTTATACTGCACTGGACCTTGCCGTTTTCACCAGAGTCTGCGTCCTCAATATTTATCATTGTCACAACAGTACCGGGTTTTGCATCTTCTGATATCACGTTTGATTTTGACATTATATGGATATCGGGGTTATTGTCATTCATGTCAATGACGTCGATCATCACTTTACAGGAGTCAACTAGTCCTCCATCATCACTTGCACGAATGTTTATCTGAAATGTTCGAGCTTTTTCATAGTCAACATTTCCTTTCAGCCGGATTTCACCACTTTCATCATTTACTTCAAATAACCCACGGGCATGATCTAATATACTTGAAATTGAATAAGTTATTCTACCATTAGATCCATGATCTGCATCTGTTGCAGTAACTGTCACTACAACTGTTCCTACTGGTGCATTTTCTTTTATAGAGGCTTTATAAACAGGTTGTGTAAAAACAGGAGCATTGTCATTAGCGTCTAATACAGTGATTAGGATCTGCATTGTTCCTGTCATCTGCGGCTCTCCCCCATCCACCGCCGTCAGAACTAAAGACAGGTGTTCATTTTTTTCTCTGTCGAGAGGTTTCTGTAAGACCATTTCGACATTTTTCGTCCCATCTGCTTGATCATGTAATTTAACAACAAAATTGTCCGTTGGTTCAAGTTTATATGTTTGCAATCCATTTGAGCCTACATCAGGATCAACTGCCCGATCTAATATGAATTTAGCCCCACTAACAGCGGATTCACTAATTTTAAATTTGACGTCGCTCTTCTCGAAGGATGGAGGGTTATCATTGACATCTGTGATCTCGATAGTTACACTGTAAAATTCCATCGGATTCTCTAATATAATTTGAAAATGCAAAGCGCAAGGCGTCGTTTGTCCACAGAGCGCCTCTCTGTCTATCCTATCTTTGATGAGGAGGGCTCCTCGTTCGTTATTCAGCTCAATATATACGTCACTGTCTCGAGTAAAAATGCGAGCTTTACCCGATTTGAGTCTTTTTACATCTAAGCCAAAATCCCTCGCCATGTTGCCTACTAGAGAACCTTTTGGCATTTCCTCAGGAATGGAGTAGCTGACCTGTCCGAGCACCGAGCTGAGCGAGAGGACCGAGAAAAACAACAGTACTTGCCCTCTCATTGTTCTGTCCGACGTTATCCCAGTGTGAACCACGTATGGCTTTTGGATTTTTTGCCCTTCGATTTTTTCAGTCAACGCCGGTTTTTAAAGCATATTCCCAACATGAAAATAGATTTCCTGTCCCGTATCTCCGGTAAATTCCAGACAGTGTGCTTTGCTTCAGTCTCTTTCTCTCTCTAAAATAAAGACATGGTGGGAGGTACAATGAGTCTGCGGTAAATCTAATACAGACTGGCCAACAGCGGCACTCTGAGTTCGTAAAGGAAAATTGCATGTGAAATGTGGAAAACAAATTGTTATGCTTAGGTTAAGAATAAAAAACAGCAAAGAAAAATACTGTTCCTGTGAGTGGGCAGTATTGTTTGATACAACTGCGACTGGATAAATAAAATGGAGCCTAAATGGGAAACATGAGATGCAGATGACTGAAAAATTAGATTGTGTGAGAACACAACAGCCAATTTAAAGAGACACGGGACATGTAACTGGAAAAATACATGGGTTTGAATTTGAAATAATGTCGCTCTCCAAGGTGCTGAAAATAAGAGGAAAGTCATTTAAAGCGTGACTTCAATGTAGGAACAGATAGCTAGCACAGTCTAACCTCTAGAGGAGAGTCTGGTTCATCCAGGATGCTCTTCTCACTCTGTATCCGCTGCATCGTCCCTGTTGAACTGGGCTCCATTATCAGCACGTTCTGACTACCAGCTCTGCCGAACTTACAGTCACTCTTTCTGGAGTCAGTCGTCCTGCACACCTCGTAGTTGTACACGTGTTGCAGAGTCCCTGTCCCCAAAGTGTCTGAGTAACGTGGTGGATAATATGGAATCACAGGGAGACTGGAGTGATACAGGATGCGGGACTGCCTCCATCTGTAGATCTTCACTGATATAATAACCACTAAACACGTGATGAAGAGGAAGGAAACTACAGCCAAAGCCAGCACTAAGTAAAAAGTCAGGTTGTCGTTGTACTCCTTGTCGTGTGTAAAGTCAGTGAACTCCGACAGCACTTCAGGGAAGCTGTCCGCCACCGCCACGTTAACAATGACTGTAGCTGAACGAGAGGGCTGCCCGTTGTCCTCCACTATAACAGTCAGTCTTTGTTTCACAGCATCTTTATCAGTGACTTGGCGGATAGTTCTTATTTCTCCATTCTGTAAGCCCACTTCAAACAGCGCCCTGTCTGTGGCTTTCTGCAGTTTATAGGAGAGCCAGGCATTCTGTCCAGAGTCCACATCAACAGCCACCACTTTAGTGACCAGATAGCCCACATCTGCTGAACGAGGCACCATTTCAGCCACCAGAGAGCCACCAGTCTGCACTGGGTACAGAACCTGAGGGGGGTTGTCGTTCTGGTCCTGGATCATTATTTTCACAGTCACGTTGCTACTGAGTGGAGGGGAGCCTCCATCCTGCGCTTTGACGCGGAACTGGAAGTCTTTGATCTGCTCGTAGTCAAAAGAGCGCACTGCATGGATGACTCCACTATCTGCACTAACGGACACATATGAGGAGACCGGCACTCCGTTAACAGAGGAGTCCTCCAGTATGTAAGAAACACGCGCATTCTGGTTCCAGTCAGCGTCTCTGGCTTTCACTGTGAATATAGAGAGGCCTGGTGTGTTGTTTTCTACAATGTAGGCCTCATATGAGCTCCTCTCAAAGACAGGCGCGTTGTCATTCACATCAGAGATCTGTAAGGTGAGAGTGACGCTGCTGGAGAGGGAGGGCACTCCCTCATCAGAGCAGGTCACACTGATATTATACTCAGAGGATCTCTCCCTGTCCAACTCCCCGTCTGTAAGGAGACTATAGAAATTATTTGAAGTGGACTTCAATATGAAATATGTATTATCACTGATGGAGCATTGCACTTTACCGTTTTCACCGGAGTCTGCATCCTCAACATTTATCATTGTCACTACAGTGTTAGTTTTAGCATCTTCAGATATCACATTTGATTTAGACATAATATGAATATCAGGTTTGTTGTCATTTATGTCTAATACATCTACTATCACCTTACAAGAACCAGTTAGTCCACCACCATCACTTGCGCGAATATGTATTTGAACGTTTCCCGACTTTTCATAGTCAAGTTTTCCAACTAACGTAATATCGCCACTATCCTTGTTTACTTCAAACATTCCACGGGAATGGTCTAGACTACTTGAAATTGAATAAGTTATTCTACCATTAGAGCCACGATCTGCATCTGTTGCAGTAACTGTCACTACAACTGTTCCTGCTGGTGCATTTTCTTTTATGGAGGCTTTATAAATAGGCTGTGTAAAAACAGGAGCATTGTCATTAGCGTCTAAAACGGTAATGTGAATTTGCATTGTTCCTGACATCTGCGGTTCGCCTCCATCCAACGCCGTAAGAACTAGAGACAAATGATCATTTTTCTCCCTGTCCAACGGTGTATGCAAAACCATCTCCACATTTTTACTCGTGTCGACTTGATTGCTCATTTTGAGTGAGAATGCATCCGTTGGTTTCAGGACATAGGTTTTTAAATTATTTTCGCCTACATCTAGATCAATAGCCCTGTCTAAAATAAATGCTGTACCACTAAGAGTAAACTCGCTGATATTGAAGTGGACGTTGCTTGTTTCAAAGGTTGGAGGGTTATCATTTATGTCTGTGATTTCGATATTAATACTGTAGAATTCCATTGGATTCTCTAATATGATCTGACAATGCAAAGCGCAAGGCGTCATTTGTCCGCAAAGCTCCTCTCTGTCTATTTTCTCTTTTATGAGGAGGACTCCTCTTTCTCTGTTTAGCTCGATGTATTCTGCGCTATCTCGTGTAAAAACGCGAGCCTTGCCGGATTTCAGTCTTTTGACATCCAAACCTAAATCCTGAGCTATGTTACCAACCAAAGAGCCTTTCGCCATTTCCTCCGGAATAGAGTAGCTGACCTGCCCGAACACTGAGCTAAGAGAGAGGATCGAAATAAACAACAGTACTTGCCGTCTCATTGTTTGAAATTATGTCGGCAAGAAGAAACCGCAACCTCGTAAAATCCGTCAGAAAGATTGACAAGCATTCAAACAAAATATGAATCAAAAACAGTCCACAAATTTGAAGCAAAAGAATGACAGTTTTGTCTCGTCGTGTATATCGGTCCCTCTACCGAAGACAATGCAGTCTGCGCCTGCCCTTTCTCTCTAATGCATCGAAATGAAGAGGCGGTACTGCTGTAAATATACTACAACTGCAACAGACTATAGGCAACAGCGGCCCATTGAGTTCAGAAAGCAAAACTGCAGAAACATGTGTTGTGAAAAAGGGAGAGGGGGAAAAGCTGAGAAAATAACTTATAAAAGGTTGAATAACACATATATTAATGCCCCATGTCGCTCTCCATGGTGCTGAAAAAGAAAAGACCAAACGAATTTACCAAAATGCTGATGCATTTGATTAAAGCGTTTAGTAATGACAAGTAATAAGGGAGGACGTGTGTGATGTAACACCTTTCTAACCTCTAGAGGAGAGTCTGGTTCATCCAGGATGCTCTTCTCACTCTGTATCCGCTGCATCGTCCCTGTTGAACTGGGCTCCATTATCAGCACGTTCTGACTACCAGCTCTGCCGAACTTACAGTCACTCTTTCTGGAGTCAGTCGTCCTGCACACCTCGTAGTTGTACACGTGTTGCAGAGTCCCTGTCCCCAAAGTGTCTGAGTAACGTGGTGGATAATATGGAATCACAGGGAGACTGGAGTGATACAGGATGCGAGACTGTCTCCATCTGTAGATCTTCACTGATATAATAACCACTAAACACGTGATGAAGAGGAAGGAAACTACAGCCAAAGCCAGCACTAAGTAAAAAGTCAGGTTGTCGTTGTACTCCTTGTCGTGTGTAAAGTCAGTGTACTCCGACAGCACTTCAGGGAAGCTGTCCGCCACCGCCACGTTAACAATGACTGTAGCTGAACGAGAGGGCTGCCCGTTGTCCTCCACTATAACAGTCAGTCTTTGTTTCACAGCATCTTTATCAGTGACTTGGCGGATAGTTCTTATTTCTCCATTCTGTAAGCCCACTTCAAACAGCGCCCTGTCTGTGGCTTTCTGCAGTTTATAGGAGAGCCAGGCATTCTGTCCAGAGTCCACATCAACAGCCACCACTTTAGTGACCAGATAGCCCACATCTGCTGAACGAGGCACCATTTCAGCCACCAGAGAGCCACCAGTCTGCACTGGGTACAGGACCTGAGGGGGGTTGTCGTTCTGGTCCTGGATCATTATTTTCACAGTCACGTTGCTACTGAGTGGAGGGGAGCCTCCATCCTGCGCTTTGACGCGGAACTGGAAGTCTTTGATCTGCTCGTAGTCAAAAGAGCGCACTGCATGGATGACTCCACTATCTGCACTAACGGACACATATGAGGAGACCGGCACTCCGTTAACAGAGGAGTCCTCCAGTATGTAAGAAACACGCGCATTCTGGTTCCAGTCAGCGTCTCTGGCTTTCACTGTGAATATAGAGAGGCCTGGTGTGTTGTTTTCTACAATGTAGGCCTCATATGAGCTCCTCTCAAAGACAGGCGCGTTGTCATTCACATCAGAGATCTGTAAGGTGAGAGTGACGCTGCTGGAGAGGGAGGGCACTCCCTCATCAGAGCAGGTCACACTGATATTATACTCAGAAGCTGTCTCTCTGTCTAAATCACTGTCTGTCACTAAACTATAGAAATTATTTGATGTCGATTTCAATAGGAAAGGAATGTTCTCATTTATAAAACACTGAACTTTACCATTTTCACCTGAGTCTGGGTCTTGGATGTTAATCATTGTAACGACAGTGTTGGGGTTTGCACTCTCTGATATAATAGCTGATTTAGACATGATTTTAATCGTTGGTTCATTGTCATTTATATCGACGACATCGACTATCACTTTACACGAATCTGTTAGTCCCCCGTTGTCCATTGCGCGTACATTGATCTGAAAATGTCTTTTCTTTTCATAGTCTAAACGTCCAATCAACCTAACCTCACCGTTGTCCTCATTTACTTCAAACATATGTCTGACGTCATCTAAAGTATTTGTGATTGAATAGGTTATTTTACCGTATAATCCATCATCAGCATCTGACGCACTGACAGTAGTCACTATTGTACCTTTGGCAGCATTTTCAGCTACAGTCCCTTTGTATATCGGCTGTGTAAAAACAGGTGCATTGTCATTCGCATCTAACACTGTGATGAGAATCTGCATTGTTCCTGACATCTGCGGCTCTCCTCCGTCTAAAGCAGTTAACGCCAAAGACATGAACTCATTTTTCTCTCTGTCCAGAGGTTTTTGTAAGACCATTTCAACATTCTTTGTGCCATCGGCTTGGGTGTGAAGTTTAAGTAAAAAATTATCACTTGGCTTAAGAACGTAACTTTGGAGGGTGTTAATACCTACATCCAAATCCACAGCTCTTTCTAAGACAAATTTCGCCCCAACAACTGCAGACTCGCTAATTATGAATTTAATTTCGTTCTTTTCAAAGGTTGGTGCATTATCGTTAATATCTGTAATTTCAACTGTTACGCTGTAAAACTCCATCGGATTCTCTAACACAATCTGAAAATGCACAGCACATGGTGTCGTATCGCCGCATAACGCCTCTCTGTCTATTCTCTCTTTGATAAGGAGGACCCCTCTTTCGCTGTTCAGCTCGATGTATTCTCTGCTATCACCAGAATAAACACGAGCGTTACCCAACTTCAATCGTTTGACATCCAAACCTAAATCCTGAGCTATGTTACCAACCAAAGAGCCTTTCGCCATTTCCTCCGGAATAGAGTAGCTGACCTGCCCGAACACTGAGCTAAGAGAGAGGATCGAAATAAACAACAGTACTTGCCGTCTCATTGTTTGAAATTATGTCGGCAAGAAGAAACAGCAACCTCGTAAAATCCGTCAGAAAGATTGACAAGCATTCAAACAAAATATGAAGCAAAAACAATCCACAAATTTGAAGCAAAAGAATGACAGTTTTGTCTCGTCGTGTATATCGGTCCCTCTACCGAAGACAATGCAGTCTGCGCCTGCCCTTTCTCTCTAATGCATCGAAATGAAGAGGCGGTACTGCTGTAAATATACTACAACTGCAACAGACTATAGGCAACAGCGGCCCATTGAGTTCAGAAAGCAAAACTGCAGAAACATGTGTTGTGAAAAAGGGAGAGGGGGAAAAGCTGAGAAAATAACTTATAAAAGGTTGAATAACACATATATTAATGCCCCATGTCGCTCTCCATGGTGCTGAAAAAGAAAAGACCAAACGAATTTACCAAAATGCTGATGCATTTGATTAAAGCGTTTAGTAATGACAAGTAATAAGGGAGGACGTGTGTGATGTAACACCTTTCTAACCTCTAGAGGAGAGTCTGGTTCATCCAGGATGCTCTTCTCACTCTGTATCCGCTGCATCGTCCCTGTTGAACTGGGCTCCATTATCAGCACGTTCTGACTACCAGCTCTGCCGAACTTACAGTCACTCTTTCTGGAGTCAGTCGTCCTGCACACCTCGTAGTTGTACACGTGCTGCAGAGTCCCTGTCCCCAAAGTGTCTGAGTAACGTGGTGGATAATATGGAATCACAGGGAGATTGGAGTGATACAGGATGCGAGACTGTCTCCATCTGTAGATCTTCACTGATATAATAACCACTAAACACGTGATGAAGAGGAAGGAAACTACAGCCAAAGCCAGCACTAAGTAAAAAGTCAGGTTGTCGTTGTACTCCTTGTCGTGTGTAAAGTCAGTGAACTCCGACAGCACTTCAGGGAAGCTGTCCGCCACCGCCACGTTAACAATGACTGTAGCTGAACGAGAGGGCTGCCCGTTGTCCTCCACTATAACAGTCAGTCTTTGTTTCACAGCATCTTTATCAGTGACTTGGCGGATAGTTCTTATTTCTCCATTCTGTAAGCCCACTTCAAACAGCGCCCTGTCTGTGGCTTTCTGCAGTTTATAGGAGAGCCAGGCATTCTGTCCAGAGTCCACATCAACAGCCACCACTTTAGTGACCAGATAGCCCACATCTGCTGAACGAGGCACCATTTCAGCCACCAGAGAGCCACCAGTCTGCACTGGGTACAGAACCTGAGGGGGGTTGTCGTTCTGGTCCTGGATCATTATTTTCACAGTCACATTGCTACTGAGTGGAGGGGAGCCTCCATCCTGCGCTTTGACGCGGAACTGGAAGTCTTTGATCTGCTCGTAGTCAAAAGAGCGCACTGCATGGATGACTCCACTATCAGCACTAACGGACACATATGAGGAGACCGGCACTCCGTTAACAGAGGAGTCCTCCGGTATGTAAGAAACACGCGCATTCTGGTTCCAGTCAGCGTCTCTGGCTTTCACTGTGAATATAGAGAGGCCTGGTGTGTTGTTTTCTACAATGTATGCCTCATATGAGCTCCTCTCAAAGACAGGCGCGTTGTCATTCACATCAGAGATCTGTAAGGTGAGAGTGACGCTGCTGGAGAGGGAGGGCACTCCCTCATCAGAGCAGGTCACACTGATATTATACTCAGAGGCTGTCTCCCTGTCTAATTCACTGTCTGTCACGATGCTATAGAAATTACTGGATGTTTGTGTAATTGTAAATGGTATATTTTTATTAATAGCACATCGGACCTTCCCGTTTTCTTCAGAATCAGGATCATTTACACTCATTACAGCTACCACCGTGTTGGAACGAGAATCTTCTCCTACTGAATTTGATGATGAAATCATATTGATAACGGGACTATTGTCATTAATATCACCTACATCAATGACCACTTTGCTTGAATCAGATAAACCTCCTCGGTCAACTGCCTCTATATCAATCTCATACTTTTTGGCTTTTTCATAATCAATAGGCCCATTTAATATAAGATGGCCGTCTTCAGTAATGTGGAATAATTTTGAAATGCTACTCATGCTATTTCCAATTACGTAGCTAACCTCTCCATTGGAGCCTTTGTCTGCGTCGGAGGCACTCACTTTTGTAATGAGTGTCCCCGTGAGTGAGTTTTCCTTCACACTTGCTTTGTAAATGTTTTGCGTAAAAACAGGGGCGTTATCATTAGCGTCTAATACAGTAATATGAATCTGCATAGTCCCAGACCTCTGCGGCTCTCCTCCATCTACAGCCGTTAACAATAATGATGCAAACTCCTGTTTCTCTCTGTCCAAAGGTTTCTGTAAAATCATTTCGACCTTTTTACCGCCATCAGACTGACTATGCAATTTAAGCATAAAATTATCATTTGGCTTCAGTGTATAGCTCTGAAGACCATTCAGTCCTATATCAGGGTCTATTGCCTTCTCTAGCATGAACTTAGAGCCGATGACCGCAGACTCGCTTATTTCAAACCTTCTCTCCTCCTTTTCGAATACGGGAGCATTGTCATTAATATCTGTGACTTCGACAGTAATCGGGAATATTTCTATTGGGTTTTCTAAAGCAATCTGAAAATGCAAAGCGCAAGGCGTTGTCTGGCCACAGAGAGCTTCGCGGTCTATTCTCTCTTTGATGATGAGGAGTCCTTTTTCCTTGTTAAGCTGAATGTATTCTGCACTGTCTCCTGTGTGGATACGAGCTTTACCCGCTTGTAGCCGTTTGACATCTAAACCTAAATCCTGAGCTATGTTACCAACCAAGGAGCCTTTGGCCATTTCCTCGGGGATGGAGTAGCTGACCTGACCGAGCACTGAACTGAGACAGAGGATCGAGAAAAACAACAGTACTTGCCGTCTCATTGTTCTGTCAGGCTCACTCGTCAAACCAAACAAACGTGTTCTCCTCCCTTTTGCAATCAGCGTTACCGATGCCAATCAGAAAAATCCCCAAGGGTCTGTTTAATCAACGTTTGACGATAAAATTATTCCAACTTGATATTCCGTGCATGGTGTTTCATCCTCCGTCGAATGAGCGTTATGCTTCGGAGTCCTTCTCCCTTGTGAGAGGACAGGGGATGTCCTAGTATATAAATATAAATTCAAACACCAAGACGCTGGTCGACAGCGGCCCACTGAGTTCACAACAGGAAACTACAAGACTTTAAAAAACACTGTTACCTCTATTGCCGCCAAATAAATCACCATCCAGCAAACAATATTTGTACGGTTTTATTGGCAAATTTATGCTAAATAGCACCATATTTTCCCAACATAAATGAAAACAAATATTGGTCCTACACAAAGGGAATCGTCTGCAGTGTGAACGAAAGAGAAAAGATTTTAGGTAAAGGAGTAATATAAAGAGAGAGAGAGAGGGAAAACAAGAGAGGCTGTTCGCTGTCCAAGGTACTGAAACGGGGCTGTAAATGACAACACTGAAAAATAAAATAAAATAAAAGTATGAGTTTGATTATCAGAAGTGTTACATTCTAACCTCTAGAGGAGAGTCTGGCTCATCTAGGATGCTCTTCTCACTCTGTATCCGCTGCATCGTCCCTGTTGAACTGGGCTCCATTATCAGCACGTTCTGACTACCAGCTCTGCCGAACTTACAGTCACTCTTTCTGGAGTCAGTTGTCCTGCACACCTCGTAGTTGTACACGTGTTGCAGAGTCCCTGTCCCCAAAGTGTCTGAGTAACGTGGTGGATAATACGGAATCACAGGGAGATTGGAGTGATACAGGATGCGAGACTGTCTCCATCTGTAGATCTTCACTGATATAATAACCACTAAACACGTGATGAAGAGGAAGGAAACTACAGCCAAAGCCAGCACTAAGTAAAAAGTCAGGTTGTCGTTGTACTCCTTGTCGTGTGTAAAGTCAGTGAACTCCGACAGCACTTCAGGGAAGCTGTCCGCCACCGCCACGTTAACAATGACTGTAGCTGAACGAGAGGGCTGCCCGTTGTCCTCCACTATAACAGTCAGTCTTTGTTTCACAGCATCTTTATCAGTGACTTGGCGGATAGTTCTTATTTCTCCATTCTGTAAGCCCACTTCAAACAGCGCCCTGTCTGTGGCTTTCTGTAGTTTATAGGAGAGCCAGGCATTCTGTCCAGAGTCCACATCAACAGCCACCACTTTAGTGACCAGATAGCCCACATCTGCTGAACGAGGCACCATTTCAGCCACCAGAGAGCCACCAGTCTGGACTGGGTACAGAACCTGAGGGGGGTTGTCGTTCTGGTCCTGGATTATTATTTTCACAGTCACATTGCTACTGAGTGGAGGGGAGCCTCCATCCTGCGCTTTAACGCGGAACTGGAAGTCTTTGATCTGCTCGTAGTCAAAAGAGCGCACTGCATGGATGACTCCACTATCTGCACTAACGGACACATATGAGGAGACCGGCACTCCGTTAACAGAGGAGTCCTCCAGTATGTAAGAAACACGCGCATTCTGGTTCCAATCAGCGTCTCTGGCTTTCACTGTGAATATAGAGAGGCCTGGTGTGTTGTTTTCTACAATGTATGCCTCATATGAGCTCCTCTCAAAGACAGGCGCGTTGTCATTCACATCAGAGATCTGTAAGGTGAGAGTGACGCTGCTGGAGAGGGAGGGCACTCCCTCATCAGAGCAGGTCACACTGATATTATACTCAGAGGCTGTCTCTCTGTCTAAATCACTGTCTGTCACTAAACTATAAAATCCGTTCATTGTGTTCTGTATTTTAAAAGGGATGTCATCATTAATCTTACACTTCACCTCTCCACTCCTGTCAGAGTCAGGGTCATTTACGGTTAGCATAGCAATGACCGTATTCTCAGGAGAGTCTTCTAAAATGGTGTCTGATTTAGAGAGTATTTTCAACTGAGGACTGTTGTCATTTACATCAATGATATCAATTAGGATCTTACTGGAATCAGAGAGTCCTCCATTATCCATAGCCTCGATATCAATTTGGAAGAGCTTCGCTTTTTCATAATCTATTTCACCGATCAAGATAACCTCTCCTGTTTTTCTATCGATCTGAAATAGGTCTGATAATCGACGCTTGCTATTTGAAATTACGTATGATATTTCTCCATTAGAGCCTCCATCTTTGTCAGATGCACTAACAGTTATAACACTGGTTCCCCTCGGGGAGTTCTCGGTTATTGTTGCCTTGTATACGGACTTAGTGAAAACCGGAGCATTGTCGTTCGCATCTAACACGTTAACGGTTATCTGCATTGTACCTGACATACGCGGCTGTCCGCCATCTAGAGCAGTTAATAATAGTGATATTTTTTCCTGGTGCTCTCGATCTAGAGGCTTCTGTAGAACCATTTCCACCTTTTTACTCCCGTCTGCTTGATTCTCTAGTTTCAATGCAAAGTTGTTTGTTGGATTAAGCGAATAGCTTTGGAGACCATTTTTACCAATGTCAGCATCGATGGCTTTCTCCAGTACAAATTTAGACCCAATAACGGCTGACTCGCTGATTTCAATGCGTTTCTCGCTCGATGCAAAGCTGGGAGCGTTGTCGTTTATGTCTGTGATTTCTAT
Source organism: Macquaria ambigua (assembly GCA_008360985.2). Classification (NCBI taxonomy): domain Eukaryota; kingdom Metazoa; phylum Chordata; class Actinopteri; order Centrarchiformes; family Percichthyidae; genus Macquaria; species Macquaria ambigua. The sequence goes on from VMKM01002086.1 coordinate 62,564, forward strand.
TGTTATGCGAAACAGTTCCATCGGATTTTCCAAAATCATCTGTAAATGTAAAGCACAGGGCGTCGTTTCTCCACACAGCGTTTCTCTGTCTATTCTCTCTTTGATAAGGAGGACACCCCTTTCTCTATTCAGCTCGATGTATTCTGCACTGTCTCCCGAATGGATACGTGCTCTGCCCGATTTGAGCCTTTTAAAGTCTAAACCTAAATCCTGAGCTAAATTACAGACTAATGAACCTCTCTCCATTTCCTCAGGAACTGAGTAGCTGACCTGCCCGAACACCGAGGTGAAAGAGAGAACCAAGATGAACAACAGTACTTGCCGTCTCATTGTTTTGTCGGGGTATTCCAGTGTCGTCTTAATAAAACTATAATCCATATGAATCTTGTTCAAATGTCCGACCGTTTCTCAAGGAAATGATCAGCAAAAAAATAACAGCTTCCAATGTCCGTGAGCAGTTTTCTATTTAAACGAGGACAGGCGGATAGTGCCTGTTTTATTGTCTACCATGTCACAATCTAAGGGGGAGGTACAGTTGCCAGCCCTATCGAAGACTGCCACACACTGGCCAATAGCGGCCCTTTCTGTTCAACACACCAAACAGCAAAAATTGGGATGACAGGGATGAGCAATGTGGTTGGTTATGGAAAAACAAACGCAAAAATTATTATTATTATTTTTTATTTTTTATTATTATATTAGTATTTGGCTATAGTCTCAGTAAGATCTTGGTTTACATCTGTGATATATGTTTGATTACAGATCTGCCCAAATAAGTGTTGGGAGTAAAACATTACAATTAGTAATAGTATCATCTGATAGGTTTGTGAATAGATAGAAGTCTAATAGTGATAAAAGTAAACTAGGAAGAGCAAAACCTATCAGTATCAGACAAAAACAAAAGATAGAATCCACTTAGCAAATAGACAATGATATCATGATTTCAAGAGTTGAAGTATTCAATGCAAGCATGGCAGTCTAACCTCTAGAGGAGAGTCTGGCTCATCCAGGATGCTCTTCTCACTCTGTATCCGCTGCATCGTCCCTGTTGAACTGGGCTCCATTATCAGCACGTTCTGACTACCAGCTCTGCCAAACTTACAGTCACTCTTTCTGGAGTCAGTCGTCCTGCACACCTCGTAGTTGTACACGTGTTGCAGAGTCCCTGTCCCCAAAGTGTCTGAGTAACGAGGTGGATAATATGGAATCACAGGGAGACTGGAGTGATACATGATGCGAGACTGTCTCCATCTGTAGATCTTCACTGATATAATAACCACTACACACGTGATGAAGAGGAAGGAAACTACAGCCAAAGCCAGCACTAAGTAAAAAGTCAGGTTGTCGTTGTACTCCTTGTCGTGTGTAAAGTCAGTGAACTCCGACAGCACTTCAGGGAAGCTGTCCGCCACCGCCACGTTAACAATGACTGTAGCTGAACGTGAGGGCTGCCCGTTGTCCTCCACTATAACAGTCAGTCTTTGTTTCACAGCATCTTTATCAGTGACTTGGCGGATAGTTCTTATTTCTCCATTCTGTAAGCCCACTTCAAACAGCGCCCTGTCTGTGGCTGTCTGCAGTTTATAGGAGAGCCAGGCATTCTGTCCAGAGTCCACATCAACAGCCACCACTTTAGTGACCAGATAGCCCACATCTGCTGAACGAGGCACCATTTCAGCCACCAGAGAGCCACCAGTCTGGACTGGGTACAGAACCTGAGGGGGGTTGTCGTTCTGGTCCTGGATCATTATTTTCACAGTCACATTACTACTGAGTGGAGGGGAGCCTCCATCCTGCGCTTTAACGCGAAACTGGAAGTCTTTGATCTGCTCGTAGTCAAAAGAGCGCACTGCATGGATGACTCCACTATCAGCACTAACGGACACATATGAGGAGACCGGCACTCCGTTAACAGAGGAGTCCTCCAGTATGTAAGAAACACGCGCATTCTGGTTCCAGTCAGCGTCTCTGGCTTTCACTGTGAATATAGAGAGGCCTGGTGTGTTGTTTTCTACAATGTAGGCCTCATATGAGCTCCTCTCAAAGACAGGCGCGTTGTCATTCACATCAGAGATCTGTAAGGTGAGAGTGACGCTGCTGGAGAGGGAGGGCACTCCCTCATCAGAGCAGGTCACACTGATATTATACTCAGAGGCTGTCTCTCTGTCTAAATTACTGTCTGTCACTAAACTATAGAAATTATTTGAAGTCGACTTTATAGTCAAAGGCGTGTTGTCGTTGATAAAACAGTGAACTTTACCATTTTCATTTGAATCTGGGTCTTGAACGTTCATCATCGCTACAACAGTGTTCAGTTTAGAGTGTTCAGATATCATGTTTGATTTTGACATTATATTAATCGTTGGTTTGTTGTCGTTCATATCCACCACTTCAACTATGACTTTACATGAATCTGTAAGTCCACCATCATCACTTGCACGTATGTTAATATGGTAATTCCGTGCATTTTCATAATCAATATTTCCAATCAATCTAATTTCACCGCTGTCTTCGTTTATCTGAAACAATGCATGGGCTTGATCTAAACTGTTTGTAATTGAATATTTTATTCTTCCATTTGTTCCATAATCTGCATCTGACGCAGTAACGCTGGTTACAATAGTCCCTTCTGGGGCATTTTCAAAAACAGTGGCTGTGTAGGTGGACTGTGTAAAAACAGGCGCATTATCATTGACATCTAACACCGTGATGAAAATCCGAATTGTTCCTGACATTTGCGGGTCTCCTCCATCAAAAGCTGTTAAAACTAACGATATCAACTCTTCCCTTTCTCTGTCGAGAGGCTTCTGTAAAACCATTTCAGCTTTTTCTGTTCCATCACCCTGACTGTCTCGTTTCAGTACAAAATTATCGGTAGGCTTAAGCTCGTATCTTTGAAGACCATTTTTACCGACATCAAGATCTATTGCTCTATCTAATACAAATTTTGCTCCTAGTACAGCAGATTCGCTGATTTTAAAACTGACTTCATTTTTTTCAAAGGTGGGAGGATTGTCATTTATATCCGTAATCTCGACTGTGATACTGTAGAACTCCATGGGGTTCTCCAAAATGATCTGAAAATGTAAAGCACAAGGCGTAGTCTGTCTGCAAATCGCTTCTCTGTCTATTCTGTCTTTGATAAGGAGGACTCCTCGTTCTTTATTCAGCTCGATGTATCCCACACTGTCTCCTGTATAAACGCGAGCTTTACCTGATTTCAGTCGTTTTACATCTAAACCCAAATCCTGAGCAATATTACCGACTAAAGAGCCACTCGGCATTTCCTCAGGGATGGAGTAGCTGACTTGGCCGAGCACTGAACTGAGATGAAGGACCAAGGAAAACAACAGTACTTGCCGTCTCATTGTTCTGTCCGACATTTTCCTCGCGAAATTTAATAAGACGAATTATGTTCCACGGTGACCGGATATTTATGGTCCATTACATTTTATGAAAAACTAGCACAAGGGGTCAATCCATAATCGTCCACATCGGTGAAAAAAAAGACTTCTGCACTGTCGTCGTTTAAGTGTACGCCGACGTTGTAACCCTGTGTCTGTCTTTCTCTCTCTGATATCGTCATGATGGGGGAGGTTTCTTTTCAAATCTACCGTGAAACATCAACACACTGGCCAACAGCGGCCCTAAGAGTACACAGTAATGAACTACAGAAAATGCAAGGAGACAAAACACTGTACACGAGAGAATACAATTTCTATACTGTATGTACGAGGAGAAAAGGCCAATTTAATAGCTGATAAAAACATGTAAAACTGGATAATGGAGGGATTACTTTATATTTTGGTTAAAAAAGTTAATCATGCATTCCGTTATGACCCAGTGGAAAGGAAATACTGTCATTTTGATATATGGACGAAGAGTTCAACTGAAATAATAATGGGTACCACCGACATGTAAGTCAAATACATGTAAACCCTTACATATTATGATAAAGAGTGCATGTTATGTTATATAAGATAGATAGATAGATAGATAGATAGATAGATAGATAGATAGATAGATAGATAGATAGATAGATAGATAGATAGATAGATAGATACATAGATAGATAGATAAATAGATAGATAGGGCATTTATGATGACAAAGTAGGCTACTAGGCTAGCTGTAGCTTATCTACAATCATCAGCAGAACGATTAAACGTAAGCTATTAAGCTATTCTTACTCCTAAAAATTAATATTAATTAAAAATGTATCAATTCATGCATCATGTATCATTTCAGAAAAACAATGGCCCGCGCCCCCACCCCCTGAAGACACAAACGCACTCACAAATACACTTGCAAACACAAACACACTCGCTACTGGCAACAGCATTAACTACGTCAAACAAGAAAAGGAAAAAAGCTCCAGGGCGACACCAGCGCCTCTGTCCATGGTGCTGATTACAGACTAGTGATAAATGGCGCCTGGTAAAGAATTTATACAGTCACAGAGAACATGCAAAAGGATTACAACTGAAATCATCCCATAAGACCAACCTCTAGAGGACAGTCTGGTTCATCCAGGATGCTCTTTTCACTCTGTATCCGCTGCATCGTCCCTGTTGAACTGGGCTCCATTATCAGCACGTTCTGACTACCAGCTCTGCCGAACTTACAGTCACTCTTTCTGGAGTCAGTCGTCCTGCATACCTCGTAGTTGTACACGTGCTGCAGAGTCCCTGTCCCCAAAGTGTCTGAGTAACGTGGTGGATAATATGGAATCACAGGGAGACTGGAGTGATACAGGATGCGAGACTGTCTCCATCTGTAGATCTTCACTGATATAATAACCACTAAACACGTGATGAAGAGGAAGGAAACTACAGCCAAAGCCAGCACTAAGTAAAAAGTCAGGTTGTCGTTGTACTCCTTGTCGTGTGTAAAGTCAGTGAACTCCGACAGCACTTCAGGGAAGCTGTCCGCCACCGCCACGTTAACAATGACTGTAGCTGAACGAGAGGGCTGCCCGTTGTCCTCCACTATAACAGTCAGTCTTTGTTTCACGGCATCTTTATCAGTGACTTGGCGGATAGTTCTTATTTCTCCATTCTGTAAGCCCACTTCAAACAGCGCCCTGTCTGTGGCTTTCTGCAGTTTATAGGAGAGCCAGGCATTCTGTCCAGAGTCCACATCAACAGCCACCACTTTAGTGACCAGATAGCCCACATCTGCTGAACGAGGCACCATTTCAGCCACCAGAGAGCCACCAGTCTGCACTGGGTACAGGACCTGAGGGGGGTTGTCGTTCTGGTCCTGGATCATTATTTTCACAGTCACGTTGCTACTGAGTGGAGGGGAGCCTCCATCCTGCGCTTTAACGCGAAACTGGAAGTCTTTGATCTGCTCGTAGTCAAAAGAGCGCACTGCATGGATGACTCCACTATCAGCACTAACGGACACATATGAGGAGACCGGCACTCCGTTAACAGAGGAGTCCTCCAGTATGTAAGAAACACGCGCATTCTGGTTCCAGTCAGCGTCTCTGGCTTTCACTGTGAATATAGAGAGGCCTGGTGTGTTGTTTTCTACAATGTAGGCCTCATATGAGCTCCTCTCAAAGACAGGCGCGTTGTCATTCACATCAGAGATCTGTAAGGTGAGAGTGACGCTGCTGGAGAGGGAGGGCACTCCCTCATCAGAGCAGGTCACACTGATATTATACTCAGAAGCTGTCTCTCTGTCTAAAGCGACCTCTGTAACTAAAGTATAAAATCCATTTAATGTAGTTTGTATTTTGAAGGGAATGTTACCGTCTATATTACACTCTACCTCTCCATTATTCTCTGAATCTGGATCATTTACACTTAACATAGCTATAACAGTGTTTGGAGGTGAGTCCTCTAATATGGATTCTGATTTAGAAACAACGTTTATGTGAGGATTATTGTCATTTATATCAATAACATCAACTATTACTTTAGTGGAATCAGAGAGTCCCCCGCTGTCTACAACTTCAATATCGATTTGATAAGTTTTCGCCTTTTCATAATCTATGTCGCCTACTAGGATAATTTCACCACTTTTCGGATTAATCTTAAAGAGGTCAGATAAAAGACGTTTGCTGGTAGATATCAGATATGATACTTCTCCGTTCGAGCCGATGTCTTTATCAGATGCACTTACAGTCGTTACGCTGGTGCCTCTGGGAGCATTTTCTAGTATTTTTGCTCTATACAGCGGTTTAGCGAATGTAGGAGCGTTGTCATTCGCATCTAATACATTGACAAATATCTGCATTGTCCCTGACATCTGCGGCTCTCCTCCATCTACAGCAGTTAACAGCAGTGAAATGTGTCCCTGCTTTTCTCGATCTAGAGGCTTCTGTAGAACCATCTCTACCTTTTTACTTCCGTCTGCCTGATTTTCTAGTTTTAATACAAAGTTGTCAGTTGGAGTAAGTGAGTATCGCTGTAAGCCATTCATCCCAATGTCGGAATCAATAGCTTTCTCTAATACGAATTTTGATCCTATCACAGCGGACTCGCTAATTTCAAAGCGTTTTTCTGCATTTGTAAAACTGGGAGTATTATCGTTTATGTCGGCAATCTCCACTGTTACACGAAACAATTCCATTGGATTTTCCAAAATCAACTGGAAATGTAAAGCACAAGGCGTCGTCTCTCCACATAAAGCCTCTCTGTCTATCCTCTCTTGGATAAGGAGGACTCCCCTTTCTTTATTCAGCCCGATGTATTCTACACTGGCTCCTGTATAGACACGAGCTTTACCTGATTTCAGCCTTTTAAGATCCAAACCTAAATCATGCGCTATGTTACCAACTACAGAGCCTTTCGACATTTCTTCGGGATGGAATAGCTGACCTGCCCGAGCACGTAGCTGAGACACAGGACCGAGAGAAACAACAGTACTTGCCGTCTCATTGTTCTGGCCGATGGCGTTTCCTGCATCATTAAAACAAAAGCATTCCCAATGCAGTCAGTGCGAAGGTAGATAACAAAAAACTCGTCCACAATCCAGCTATAGGAAGCAAAACAATATATTCAGTTATACAATTCCTCCTAGGGCTCCTTATGAGCGCAGGCTGTGTATTCTCTCTTTCTCTGATTATGTCCGACGTATCGACACGAAGGGGCAGGACACAGACAGAAAAAAATAACATCTAGTTAAATTGCAACACGCTTGCCAACAGCGACGCTTTGAGTTGAAAATACAAATTACAACAAGTGATATCAAAGAGAAGCAGTTTAATGCAAATTCACACTGGTAATCAAGCGGAACTAAAACCAGAGAAGATATGGCCATCAATTTAGCATACTGATATTTACCAAAATATTTACTTTGATAATATTGTGCTCAAGTGGTTTAGTAACATATCTGAATACTGCAATTACAAAAGCAGTGAATTGTAGTCTATATGAATAGAAGGTATGAAGCCAAGACTAAAAATAAAAACAACACAGATGGGTACATTTACTGGAGTTAGCAGCGTTAAGTGTCGCTGTCTATGGTGCTGAAAGGGAGCGTTGTAGCATTACCTAAACTTCTCAAGTGTTTATGTGTGGTCTTTTTCGGACTGCTGGTGAAAACAACTACCTTATAAAATGAATGCATCAGTACCATGACTTTGATTTGCATAAAAACTACACATTGTGATTGTGACAGTTTTCTAACCTCTAGAGGAGAGTCTGGCTCATCCAGGATGCTCTTCTCACTCTGTATCCGCTGCATCGTCCCTGTTGAACTGGGCTCCATTATCAGCACGTTCTGACTACCAGCTCTGCCGAACTTACAGTCACTCTTTCTGGAGTCAGTCGTCCTGCACACCTCGTAGTTGTACACGTGTTGCAGAGTCCCTGTCCCCAAAGTGTCTGAGTAACGTGGTGGATAATATGGAATCACAGGGAGACTGGAGTGATACAGGATGCGAGACTGTCTCCATCTGTAGATCTTCACTGATATAATAACCACTAAACACGTGATGAAGAGGAAGGAAACTACAGCCAAAGCCAGCACTAAGTAAAAAGTCAGGTTGTCGTTGTACTCCTTGTCGTGTGTAAAGTCAGTGAACTCCGACAGCACTTCAGGGAAGCTGTCCGCCACCGCCACGTTAACAATGACTGTAGCTGAACGAGAGGGCTGCCCGTTGTCCTCCACTATAACAGTCAGTCTTTGTTTCACAGCATCTTTATCAGTGACTTGGCGGATAGTTCTTATTTCTCCATTCTGTAAGCCCACTTCAAACAGCGCCCTGTCTGTGGCTTTCTGCAGTTTATAGGAGAGCCAGGCATTCTGTCCAGAGTCCACATCAACAGCCACCACTTTAGTGACCAGATAGCCCACATCTGCTGAACGAGGCACCATTTCAGCCACCAGAGAGCCACCAGTCTGGACTGGGTACAGAACCTGAGGGGGGTTGTCGTTCTGGTCCTGGATCATTATTTTCACAGTCACGTTGCTACTGAGTGGAGGGGAGCCTCCATCCTGCGCTTTAACGCGAAACTGGAAGTCTTTGATCTGCTCGTAGTCAAAAGAGCGCACTGCATGGATGACTCCACTATCTGCACTAACGGACACATATGAGGAGACCGGCACTCCGTTAACAGAGGAGTCCTCCAGTATGTAAGAAACACGCGCATTCTGGTTCCAGTCAGCGTCTCTGGCTTTCACTGTGAATATAGAGAGGCCTGGTGTGTTGTTTTCTACAATGTAGGCCTCATATGAGCTCCTCTCAAAGACAGGCGCGTTGTCATTCACATCAGAGATCTGTAAGGTGAGAGTGACGCTGCTGGAGAGGAAGGGCACTCCCTCATCAGAGCAGGTCACACTGATATTATACTCAGAGGCTCTCTCTCTGTCTAAATCACCGTCTGTCACAAGGCTGAAGAATTTTTTCGACGTTGTTTTCATCAGAAATGGCATGTGTTCTTCGATATTACATGCGACTTTGCCATTTTCTCCAGAGTCGGGATCTTGAACATTAAATATAGTTACCACAGTTCCTGGCCGAGAATTTTCTGATATTGAATTAGTTTTAGACATGATATTAATAGACGGGTGATTATCGTTCGTATCGGTCACCTCAACAATAATCTTACATGAATCAGTTAGTCCTCCATCATCACTAGCTTGTACGTGTATTTCATAGTGCTGTGCCTTTTCATAATCCAGGTTTCCAGCTAAAGCTACCACACCATTTTCTTCGTGGATTTGAAACATAACAGGGACATCATCCAAAGTGTTTGTGATTGAATATGACACTTTCCCATTTGAACCTTGATCTGCATCTACAGCGCTAACGGTACTCAAAATTGTGCCCTTTGGAGCAGTTTCCATTATAGTAACCTTATATACTTCTTGCGTAAATACTGGGGCATTGTCATTGACGTCTAGCACTGAAATTTCTACTCTCATTGTTCCCGACAGCTGAGGATCACCACCATCAGTAGCTGTGAGAGTTAAAGAGAGATGCTCTTGCGCCTCTCTGTCCAGATGTTTCTGCAAAACCATCTCCACCTTTTTACTCCCATCTTGCTGATTTTGGAGCTTTAAATGAAAGTTATCTGTTGGTTTTAGCGAATAACTCTGCAATCCGTTCACACCGACATCTAGATCCATAGCTCTTTCTAGCACAAATTTTGCTCCAATCACAGCCGACTCACTAATCTTAAATTTCATCTCATCCTTTTTGAAGCTGGGCGCATTATCGTTAATGTCATTAATTTCGACTGTAACTGTAAAGAATTCAATCGGGTCTTCAAGTGTTATTTGAAGATGTAAAGCGCAAGGTGTTGTCTGTCCACAGAGCGCCTCTCTGTCGATTCTCTCTTTCACAAGCAGGGCTCCTCTTTCTTTATTCAGCTCGATGTATTCTGCATTATCCTCTGTATATATGCGAGCTTTACCGGACTTCAATCTTTTCACGTCTAAGCCTAAATCCTGCGCTATGTTACCAACTAGAGAGCCTTTTGACATTTCCTCGGGAATGGAGTAGCTGACCTGCCCGAACACTGAGCTGAGGGAAAACATCGAGACAAACAACAGTACTTGCCGTCTCATTGTCCTGTCCGACATTGTATCTTCGACAAATGCTGTAGATGTAAAGAGATAATCCAAAGCGTTAAGGTCCCTCTATTACAAAGTGATCCAGAGCAAGATTGCTTATCTTCGTGTTTCTTGAATCCAAAATAAACGAATCGCAGCGCGGATATCTCCCGGTTTCTGCAACGACGCTTGTGTGCTGTATGTGTGTCTCTTTCTCTGTTTAATATAACAAATGATGGAGGGTAGGCTCTACATTGGCCAACAGCGGCCCTGAGAGTCCAAACACTTGCACTGCAGAAAACTACACTATGCAGAAGGAGGTTCAATATGAAGACATAAATACGACTTTCAGTCATTACAAATTAATCAAACAACGCCTTACTTAAAAAAAAACAAAAACACACACATATATATATATATATATATATATATATATATATATATATATATATATATATATACTGAACTCCCAATGCATTAGTTAGTTTTTTATTACATAATACATATTAAGTGAGCAGTTATATATATATATGTAACTGCTTAATATGTATTAATATGTATTATGTAGCTAACGAATGCATTGGGAGTTCAGTTAAGTATGTAGTTTCTTTAATTAAGAATGTAGTCATTTTAGAACAAAGAATAAATGGGTCTTGTGGAGTTCATCAGAAATCCTAAAAGATTATCTCACAAATAAATGCTAACTTAACATTAACTTAATAGTCCCTTTGTAATTGCAGACAGATATCAGTTTGTTTACTGCAGTAATTATTCTCTTAGAAAGGAATTTGAGAAAAAAATGTATCATCAGACAGTGATAAATTATTAACATGATCTGTAATTAATAACATTTTTGGCAGCTAAGATGATAAACAGACCAGTGGGAGGAAACTACAGGCTATCCTGCAGCAGCTCATAAAACTTATTTTCCACATGAAACTCTTTCTTGATTATGAGTCTTGTCAGAAATGACCAGTACCAAGCTGACCTATGGGTTACACCTGAAATTTAATCTGACACTATAATAGACATTTACAGGCTATTTTCTATTTACTTTCCACAGACTTGAACTGTCATTCAAAGTGACTTACATTCTACATTTTTTTCAAAACTATTTTATTTACTTCCTACAGCTCTATCCTGTCCAAAAAAAGTAGTTATTTGGATCAAGTTGAAGCAGGAATTCAGGTGGAGTGACTTATTCTGCTTCACTGAGACAGCTAGGTGGACCGTAATAAGAGCAGATCACAATAAGGTAAATGTAAATCTATTACTGAGGGTGTGTCTTTGCTGATGACTAACAGGTGGATAATGCAGACAACATGCACAGCAAGGATGATGCCAGTGGCAATACGTTTTCAGCTACTCTATTTACCACAAAAGCACAGCCAGTTCAATCTCATGCTAGTAGGTGTTTCTGGTCCTAAAAAGAAAGACACTGCAGAGCTCATTGCAGACGATTTTAGTAATGCCTCTATAAGGCCAGTGGATCTCCCAATGTTTGTGCTGGATAACTTGAACACTCCCACATCAATGCGTAACGGTATGCTATTTTGATTATTTAACTAACAAAATACTGAGAAGCAGTGAAAGGAGATAAATCAACTGTACTGACAACTGAAATATGGAATAATAAAGCAGGGAACAACCACACTGACTGTCTGGGGAGTATTTTTGACTGTTGTGCAATTCCACATCAGTTAACAGACTATGTATTCTTATCAGCCCAGTCTTTAGCAACAAAACAGATTATTTATTAGTAATATGCCATGGGAATCCAATAACATAAAAAATTACAATAATGGAAAGAAATGCTATAAATGTACATTTACAGACATGGTGGAACAACTTTCTGGAAAGGGACACTGTGTTTTGGAGTGCTTGGGCATAATCCTTGACCTGTTACACTGCTGTGTCTTTTGCAGTGTCCCTCTCTGGATAGCGCTGTCCATGACAATGGTGCTGAATGCACAATAATCTTAACCAACAGGCAGGACCCATGGTTTTAATTACAAAGTATGTGAGAATGTTGCAGTTATAGAGAAGCCTGAAGAAAGATTGCCCTTTTGCAAATATTTAGGATACTTATTTAACAGGAAAGATATTTTCAGATTAATAAACACAAGTCACATATGCCCTTATCAAATATTATATTAACATCCACAAAGGCGGAAATAGCTGATAAAGATGTACACGACAAACACAGCTCATAACTTTGTCTAATCAATCTTTGAGTTTACCAGAAGTCCAGAATCAAAAGTCGTTTCACAAATCGTACGCCCTAGAAGGCAGATGACATTTCCTTTAAATTAGAATACTTGAACAAAATGTGGGCTGAGTTTTCTGTAGTCTATAAAGTATAGGTGCCAGTACAATCTGAAGCTTGACTTGCATGAAATATTTTTGATATAGTCTACCTACCTCATCTAAGCCTCATGCGTTGCCAAAAGTGGACGAGCAGTAGACCAGTAGGCCTTGTGGCACTTTTGGCGATCCCAGCATTCTTAAACACAGTGTTTAACATGTTTTGTGTGCCAACCAACTAAAAAGTGTCTTAACGTGGTGCTTTCAGCTCTCAGTCAATGGCTGCACTCCATTGCATAGTTCTAAAAGCTAATAGCAAAGTTGCTGCTTAAAACGCCAGGATTCAATTCAAAAACTGACTTCTAAACTGTTGGCTTAAAGTCCATAAGATCCATTATCTTTAAAAGCATGCACAGTAGACATATTACTACATTATGTGTCTGTTACAGAGTCACTGCATTTGTAAACTTCAGTTAACAGTTGAAAACCAGCTGCAGACTTCAAGAAGGCATCGATAAATGACACATATATAATAACATGATATATGACAGCAAGTCAGTGGGAACAAATGTGATAATAAATGAATGCACACTGTGAATCATGTATGTGAGCATGACAGATCATCTATATGTAGTCTCAACTCTGCAAGAAACTACTTAAATACTCACTGTAACCCACTGGGTGTTCTGCCAAGGGACATGTCAGCAAAACAAAAACTTTTGTGTCTGTCATTCTGGGATGTTCCAAATAAAGTTCTTCATCTAAACGTCCTATTAAATGATTACCAGAGATAGCAAACAACCAAGTCACCAAAAAAGGCTGATACAGGACAGTTCTGTAAAATCCTGGATTACATTCAACGACAATATTTTCTTTTTAGCATGAACTGCTGTTCTTTTAGTAACTGTAGCAAATTATTCTGACAGTTTTCACACACCTAAAGTATGATAAAGGTTGGGATTGTATGGCTAAGGCTGAAAAGGACCAAAACTTAAATGTTGCTGAATTTTCACTAAGGACAACTACTTACAGGTTTTATAAAACAATTCAAATGTGAAGTAGTGGATATTAAAGGCATCTTCATAAAAGTATTAAGGGTGGTAGGTTGTAAGGATGGAAAACTGGCTAAAGAAGAAAGCGCAAGTGAATTATATTATGATTCTGAGCTTTCCAGGAGCCCCAAGTTTGGTGAACAACATGACAAATAGATACAAAAGAGTGCTGTCATTAAAGGTGTAATGCAACACTTTGCGTCATTCCATGAGACTAACCTCTAGAGGAGAGTCTGGCTCATCCAGGATGCTCTTCTCACTCTGTATCCGCTGCATCGTCCCTGTTGAACTGGGCTCCATTATCAGCACGTTCTGACTACCAGCTCTGCCGAACTTACAGTCACTCTTTCTGGAGTCAGTTGTCCTGCACACCTCGTAGTTGTACACGTGTTGCAGAGTCCCTGTCCCCAAAGTGTCTGAGTAACGAGGTGGATAATACGGAATCACAGGGAGACTGGAGTGATACAGGATGCGAGACTGTCTCCATCTGTAGATCTTCACTGATATAATAACCACTAAACACGTGATGAAGAGGAAGGAAACTACAGCCAAAGCCAGCACTAAGTAAAAAGTCAGGTTGTCGTTGTACTCCTTGTCGTGTGTAAAGTCAGTGACTCATTAGCACTTCAGGGAAGCTGTCCGCCACCGCCACGTTAACAATGACTGTAGCTGAACGAGAGGGCTGCCCGTTGTCCTCCACTATAACAGTCAGTCTTTGTTTCACAGCATCTGTATCAGTGACTTGGCGGATAGTTCTTATTTCTCCATTCTGTAAGCCCACTTCAAACAGCGCCCTGTCTGTGGCTTTCTGCAGTTTATAGGAGAGCCAGGCATTCTGTCCAGAGTCCACATCAACAGCCACCACTTTAGTGACCAGATAGCCCACATCTGCTGAACGAGGCACCATTTCAGCCACCAGAGAGCCACCAGTCTGCACTGGGTACAGGACCTGAGGGGGGTTGTCGTTCTGGTCCTGGATCATTATTTTCACAGTCACATTGCTACTGAGTGGAGGGGAGCCTCCATCCTGCGCTTTAACACGGAACTGGAAGTCTTTGATCTGCTCGTAATCAAAAGAGCGCACTGCATGGATGACTCCACTATCTGCACTAACGGACACATATGAGGAGACCGGCACTCCGTTAACAGAGGAGTCCTCCAGTATGTAAGAAACACGCGCATTCTGGTTCCAGTCAGCGTCTCTGGCTTTCACTGTGAATATAGAGAGGCCTGGTGTGTTGTTTTCTACAATGTAGGCCTCATATGAGCTCCTCTCAAAGACAGGCGCGTTGTCATTCACATCAGAGATCTGTAAGGTGAGAGTGACGCTGCTGGAGAGGGAGGGCACTCCCTCATCAGAGCAGGTCACACTGATATTATACTCAGAGGCTGTCTCTCTGTCTAAATCACTGTCTGTTACTAAACTATAGAAATCATTTGAAGAAGTTGTAATAGTAAATGGTATGTTGCCATTTATTCTGCAGTTCACTTGACCATTGTTACTTGAATCTGGATCAAGGACACTGAACATAACTATAACTGTATTTTGTGGTGAGTTTTCTGGGATTGAATCAGATTTGGAAAGTATACTGATCACGGGCATATTGTCATTAATATCAATAACATCAACAATAATCTTACTAGAATCAGAAAGACCACCACTGTCCTTAGCCTCAATATCAATTTGGTAATACTTGGCTTTTTCAAAGTCAACTGCCCCAACTAATATGACTTCACCGTTTTCATTTATTGTAAATATGTCAGACACACTGTCCATAGTGGTCGACACTGAATAAGAAACGTCCCCGTTTGTTCCTTTATCTGCATCAGAAGCACTCACTGTTGTCAAAGTCGTTCCTTTTTGAGAATTTTCCGCTATGGCTGCCTTGTAAACCGACTGCATAAAAACAGGAGCATTGTCGTTTACATCGAGCACGGTCACATAAATCTTTACTGTACCAGACATCTGAGGTTCCCCTCCATCTACAGCTGTTAACAACAATGATATTTGTTCCTCTTTCTCTCGATCCAGCGGCTTGTGTAAGACCATTTCGACCTTTTTATTTCCATCTGCATGACTTTGTATTTTCAGTACAAAATTATCTGTTGGTTTCAAGCTGTAATTTTTCAGGCCATTTACGCCAATGTCGGCATCGACCGCTCTGTCTAACACAAATTTAGATCCTGTAACTGCGGATTCGCTAATTTCAAAACGTTTCTCGTCATTTTTAAAACTGGGACTGTTGTCGTTGATGTCAGTAATCTCCACTGTTATTCGAAATAGCTCCATCGGGTTTTCCAGAATAATCTGCAAATGTAAAGCACAAGGCGTCGTCTGTCTGCAGAGCGACTCTCTGTCGATTCTCTCTTTCACGAGGAGGACTCCTCTTTCTCTACTCAGCTCGATGTATTCTCCACTGTCGCCCGTAAATATACGAGCTTTACCTGACTTTAGTCTTTTCACATCTAAACCTAAATCCCGTGCTATGTTGCCCACTACAGAACCCTTTGCCATTTCCTCCGGAATAGAGTAGCTGACTTGACCGAGAACTGAACCGAGAGAGAAGATCGAGATGAAAAACAATACTTGCCGTCTCATTGTTCTATCCACAGTTCACGTCACGCCACAAAAAATGTGTTAAAATCGGTTTCACAACAAAAATATCTCCATGTGAAAATAAACAGATAAAGTAATATCGAGATAATCCACAAATTTTGAAGGAGAGTCTATCAGCTTAATGTGTCCATCTAAGGGATCTGTCCGTGAACAGTGCTTTCTCCCTTTTTCTTTCTCTGAAATAACGACATGAAATGGGAGGACCTGCTTCAAATCCTCTCTACATCTACAACACGTTGACCAACAGCGGCCCATGGAGTTCATAGAGTGAAATTGCAAGAAAAGTAAACCTAATATCAGTTGAAATAGTTCAGGGATATGCATTAGGCTAAAAACAACTCTAAATTGAATTATAAAAACGGGGGAGCCGTCCATCCAAACATCCCATAATTGGCATGTATAACCACCCCTCCAAAAAAAAAAAACTAAGTCAGAATAACCCTCACAACTGAAAGCACATTATCACAACAGTATGACAGAAATAAGAGAGAGAGAAAGTGGAAGCGGGTTACTGCCTCTGTCCGAGGTGCTGAAATTAAGTTGTCAGCGAGCAGACACATATTTAAACACACAGTTTTACATAACCAAAGGGGAACATTTCTAACCTCTAGAGGAGAGTCTGGCTCATCCAGGATGCTCTTCTCACTCTGTATCCGCTGCATCGTCCCTGTTGAACTGGGCTCCATTATCAGCACGTTCTGACTACCAGCTCTGCCGAACTTACAGTCACTCTTTCTGGAGTCAGTTGTCCTGCACACCTCGTAGTTGTACACGTGTTGCAGAGTCCCTGTCCCCAAAGTGTCTGAGTAACGTGGTGGATAATACGGAATCACAGGGAGATTGGAGTGATACAGGATGCGAGACTGTCTCCATCTGTAGATCTTCACTGATATAATAACCACTAAACACGTGATGAAGAGGAAGGAAACTACAGCCAAAGCCAGCACTAAGTAAAAAGTCAGGTTGTCGTTGTACTCCTTGTCGTGTGTAAAGTCAGTGAACTCCGACAGCACTTCAGGGAAGCTGTCCGCCACCGCCACGTTAACAATGACTGTAGCTGAACGAGAGGGCTGCCCGTTGTCCTCCACTATAACAGTCAGTCTTTGTTTCACAGCATCTTTATCAGTGACTTGGCGGATAGTTCTTATTTCTCCATTCTGTAAGCCCACTTCAAACAGCGCCCTGTCTGTGGCTTTCTGCAGTTTATAGGAGAGCCAGGCATTCTGTCCAGAGTCCACATCAACAGCCACCACTTTAGTGACCAGATAGCCCACATCTGCTGAACGAGGCACCATTTCAGCCACCAGAGAGCCACCAGTCTGGACTGGGTACAGAACCTGAGGAGGGTTGTCGTTCTGGTCCTGGATTATTATTTTCACAGTCACATTACTACTGAGTGGAGGGGAGCCTCCATCCTGCGCTTTGACGCGAAACTGGAAGTCTTTGATCTGCTCGTAGTCAAAAGAGCGCACTGCATGGATGACTCCACTATCTGCACTAACGGACACATATGAGGAGACCGGCACTCCGTTAACAGAGGAGTCCTCCAGTATGTAAGAAACACGCGCATTCTGGTTCCAGTCAGCGTCTCTGGCTTTCACTGTGAATATAGAGAGGCCTGGTGTGTTGTTTTCTACAATGTAGGCCTCATATGAGCTCCTCTCAAAGACAGGCGCGTTGTCATTCACATCAGAGATCTGTAAGGTGAGAGTGACGCTGCTGGAGAGGGAGGGCACTCCCTCATCAGAGCAGGTCACACTGATATTATACTCAGAGGCTGTCTCTCTGTCTAAATCACTATTTGTTAGTATGCTATAGAAACCATTCGATGTATTTTCAATGATAAAAGGTACACTGTCACTCAAAAAACATTTAACCACTCCGTTAATATCTGAGTCAGAATCATGTACATTCATAACAGCGACAACTGTTTGAAACGTGGAATCTTCCGGTACAGATTGTGTAGTTGACATCAAATCTATTATTGGAGTATTGTCATTCACATCAATAATGTCAAACAGTATTTTGCATGAGTCAGTGAGCCCACCTTGATCTCTTGCTTTAACATTTAACTGATAATGTTTTGATGTTTCATAATCTATTTTGCCAATCAAACGCACCTCTCCACTTGTCTCATGTATTTCAAATAAATCCAAAATTCCCTCATTGTTACTCGAAATAGAGTACGTTACGAAACCATTTGTGCCTTGATCTATATCTGAGGCTGTTACAGTCATTAATGAAGTTCCCTTCTGGGAGTTTTCCATTAAACTAGCTTTATATGTTGACTGCGTAAACACTGGAGCATTGTCATTCGCATCTAATACAGTTACGTGAATTTTCACTGTCCCCGACAGCTGAGGCTCACCTCCGTCAACGGCTGTTAATGTAAGAGTCAATTGTTCTTGTTTTTCACGATCGAGCGGTTTCTCCAAAACCATCTCTACCTCCTTTTCTCCGCCTGCGTTGTCACTGAGTTTTAAAACGAAGTTATCGGTTGGGTTAAGGGAGTAGCTCTTGAGTCCATTTATACCGACGTCATAATCTAATGCTTTCTCTAATACAAATCTGGCCCCCCTGACAGCCGATTCGCTGATCTCAAATAACATATTATTCATGTTGAATATAGGGGCGTTGTCATTTATATCTGTTATTTCTACAGTAACGCGAAAGAACTCGATAGGGTTTTCCAAAATTATTTGAAAATGTAAAGCACAAGGAGTCGTTTGTTTGCATAACGCCTCTCTGTCTATTCTCTCCCTGATGAGAAGGAGCCCCTTTTCTTTATTCAACTCGATGTATCCAGCGCTGTTTCCAACATGCAAGCGAGCTTTTCCTGTTTTTAGCCGTTTTAAATCTAAACCTAAATCTTGTGCTATGTTGCCGACCAACGAGCCTTTTGACATTTCCTCGGGAATAGAATAGCTGACCTGCCCAAGCACGGAACAGAGAGAGAGCATCGAGAAAAACAATAGTACTTGCCGTCTCATTGTTTCGTTCACCAGTTCTCTGCGATCACAACGAATCAAAAAATAATCCGCAAATAAGACAGTCGTATTCCACACACTGGAGGACTAAGAATGAAGAAGCGTGAACAGAAATGTCCATCAAAATATTTCCAACTCCTTTACCCGCTTGTAGTGTTCTCGGTAACTCGAACTGTGCATTGTGTCGACCTTGCTTCCTACAAATCTAAATGCTCTGGGAGGTGCTGCTGAAATCTGCAGTGAAACTACGACAGATTGGCCAACAGCGTCCCTAAGAGTACAGAATACGAAACTGCACAAGACTGGGACAATAAGGAGTCCAGGAACTGATTGGTTAAAAAGTTATTATTCAAAGTGCTGGAAACAATCGCATTGTGTAGCACGAATATCCGCATTGCCAAACTCGTCCAAATAAATTATGGAAGCACACAGAATTAAAATCCAAGAACAGGATAAACCTGTCTAAATAAGACCACGGTAACTAAGATGTACTCCACTAGTTGCTGCTGGCAGGACATTTTACTGAAAAAAGTACATCACGATAACATACAAATTCTCTCTCTCTCTCTCTCACACACACACACATACACACACACACACACACACACACACAACTGCGAGTAACTTCAAGAATGCAGAAGAAAATACAGGATAACTGAGGTCCTGCAGAAATGCTGCATTAACTTAATGTAGGATGATTCGTCTAGCGCTGTCCGTGGTGCTGAAACGTATTACAGCACACTGAAGAAATTCAGCTAAAATGACAACGTTTCTTTTTTTATTATTGCTGAATGCATATATTAATACAATGGCTGTTGTGTAACATAAGGGCTCACCTCTAGAGGAGAGTCTGGCTCATCCAGGATGCTCTTCTCACTCTGTATCCGCTGCATCGTCCCTGTTGAACTGGGCTCCATTATCAGCACGTTCTGACTACCAGCTCTGCCGAACTTACAGTCACTCTTTCTGGAGTCAGTCGTCCTGCACACCTCGTAGTTGTACACGTGCTGCAGAGTCCCTGTCCCCAAAGTGTCTGAGTAACGTGGTGGATAATATGGAATCACAGGGAGACTGGAGTGATACAGGATGCGAGACTGTCTCCATCTGTAGATCTTCACTGATATAATAACCACTAAACACGTGATGAAGAGGAAGGAAACTACAGCCAAAGCCAGCACTAAGTAAAAAGTCAGGTTGTCGTTGTACTCCTTGTCGTGTGTAAAGTCAGTGAACTCCGACAGCACTTCAGGGAAGCTGTCCGCCACCGCCACGTTAACAATGACTGTAGCTGAACGAGAGGGCTGCCCGTTGTCCTCCACTATAACAGTCAGTCTTTGTTTCACAGCATCTTTATCAGTGACTTGGCGGATAGTTCTTATTTCTCCATTCTGTAAGCCCACTTCAAACAGCGCCCTGTCTGTGGCTTTCTGCAGTTTATAGGAGAGCCAGGCATTCTGTCCAGAGTCCACATCAACAGCCACCACTTTAGTGACCAGATAGCCCACATCTGCTGAACGAGGCACCATTTCAGCCACCAGAGAGCCACCAGTCTGCACTGGGTACAGAACCTGAGGGGGGTTGTCGTTCTGGTCCTGGATTATTATTTTCACAGTCACGTTGCTACTGAGTGGAGGGGAGCCTCCATCCTGCGCTTTGACGCGGAACTGGAAGTCTTTGATCTGCTCGTAGTCAAAAGAGCGCACTGCATGGATGACTCCACTATCAGCACTAACGGACACATATGAGGAGACCGGCACTCCGTTAACAGAGGAGTCCTCCAGTATGTAAGAAACACGCGCATTCTGGTTCCAGTCAGCGTCTCTGGCTTTCACTGTGAATATAGAGAGGCCTGGTGTGTTGTTTTCTACAATGTAGGCCTCATATGAGCTCCTCTCAAAGACAGGCGCGTTGTCATTCACATCAGAGATCTGTAAGGTGAGAGTGACGCTGCTGGAGAGGGAGGGCACTCCCTCATCAGAGCAGGTCACACTGATATTATACTCAGAAGCTGTCTCTCTGTCTAATTCACTGTCTGTCACTAAACTATAGAAATTATTTGTTGATGTTTTTAAAGTGAAAGGTATATTTTCGTTGATAAAGCATTTCACGTTACCGTTTTCTCCTGAATCTAAATCCTCGATATTTATCATCGTAACAACTGTATTGAGTTTGGCATCCTCTGATATAATAGTTGACTTTGACATTATGTTAATTTCAGGCTTGTTGTCATTTACATCTTGTACATCCACAAATAATTTGCACGAATCTGTGAGTCCTCCCTCGTCACTAGCAAGTAAACTTATTTGATAGTTTCGTGAGTCTTCAAAATCACTATTTCCAATTAATGAAACTTCACCGTTTTCCTGATTTATTTCAAAAATGTTTCTGATATCATCCAATGCATTTGTGATTGAATACGTTATTTTACTGTTAGAGCCTTGATCTGCATCTGAGGCTGTAACAGTGGCAACAACTGTGCCTTTAGGTGAATTCTCAGTAACTGTAGCCTTGTATGTTGGCTGTGTAAAAACGGGGGCATTATCATTAACGTCTAAAACTGTGATGACAATCAGCATTGTTCCTGACATCTGCGGCTCTCCTCCATCTACAGCCGTTAACACAAGAGATATCTGCTCCTGTTTCTCTCTGTCTAAAGGCTTCTGTAGCACCATCTCAACATTTTTATTTCCATCAGCGTTATTGTGCAGCTTCAGAGCAAAATGATCAGTTGGTTTTAATTCGTATTTATGAACACCATTAATTCCAACATCAAGATCCACAGCCCTTTCCAGCATAAATTTTGCCCCGGTGATCGCTGACTCGCTTATTTTAAATTTCATCTCACTTTTTTCAAAGGTTGGCGCATTATCATTAATATCTGTGATCTGGACTGTAACACTATAAAATTCCATAGGATTCTCCAAAATAATCTGAAAATGTAAAGCACACGGCGTCGTCTGTCTGCAGAGCGCCTCTCTGTCGATTCTCTCTTTAACAAGGAGGACTCCTCTTTCTCTGTTCAGCTCGATGTACTCGTCGCTGTCTCGGGTATAGATTCGCGCTTTACCTGATGCTAGACGTTTGATTTGTAAACCTAAATCTTGTGCTATATTGCCCACTAAAGATCCTTTGGCCATTTCCTCCGGAATAGAGTAGCTGACCTGCCCGAGCACCGCGCCGACGGACAGGAGAGAGATAAACAGCAGTACTTGCCTTGTCATTGTTCTATCCGAAATGTTTCCGTGTGAGTCAGTGTGTTTATATCCTATTAAAATTATATCGATTCCAGGTTCAAACGTTAATTTAGTGCCCGCATAATCCACAAAAGAGAAAGAAACTCTCAAAGGTCGACGTCTTCTTTTTCAAATATTCTACAGGACTCGAGTGTCTGTTCTTTCCCGTCGTGCTCTTTCTTTATTATGTCGACGTTACATGGGAGGTGCTGCTACAACCGTACTGTCAGCCGTCGACACTCTGGTCAACAGCGGCCCTAAGAGTTCACATGATAAAACTGCAGAAATCCTACATAAGCAAATCTCTGCTCAGAAAGTCTTACTTTCAAAAAAATCTGAAGTTGAATGAATGCAATTATCAATACAGTGGTGATGTGAACATATCCCCAACCCTATTCTGATTATCTTCAGAGCTATGGTTGCATACTTTTGCAGTCACTTTAACTACAGACTGCTGTATTTACATACTGTCTCATATGAGAATCAAACAATATGATTCAAAACATAAACACATCATACCGATTAACAAATCTGAAATGATTTAGGCAGAAAACTGAATAATGTACAGACTGATTTCACTACATACAGTGGGAACACTGAGTAGAGGTAAAAGAAGCGGATAAAGTTATTGTCGCTGTCCGATGTTCTGAAATGGACACGTTCTAATGAATGACCGACATCATCGCACAAGTCCTGTGAAGATACCCGGATTCATGTGCCAAAATTAACAAACTTTTCTGTGACTGATGACCACAAAGGAAATTAATGCCACTACGAACACATTACATTACCACATTACATATTATATTGAAAACTAGTCAGTGTGCGTTCAAAATCAGAGACAAAACGTAAGAAAGATGGTTGTTGAATATGGACAGGGAGTAGAGAAAAAAATAGGCTGGGTTTTTTCTAGATTATGCAAAGTCAGAATGTAAAAAAATGACAGTTGTGTATCTGCCTCTGGAACAAGTTAGGTCACAGGAAACCAATATCGATATAAATAATCTATATCAAACAACTGAACTTCAGCAAGGAGGTCTAAAAATAGATTAAAGCACTGAATTCATCAAAGTTAGAGACGTAAATTAATATAATAGGCCTACAGTGTAAGGACAAAGAGTTTAAAACGACATGAAGGAGATCCTCTAACCCTTGATGTGTCCCATTATTACTACCGAATTGAAAAACAATGTGATTGGTAAAGGACTGTAGAAACAATGTTAAAGCAGTCTAACCTCTAGAGGAGAGTCTGGCTCATCCAGGATGCTCTTCTCACTCTGTATCCGCTGCATCGTCCCTGTTGAACTGGGCTCCATTATCAGCACGTTCTGACTACCAGCTCTGCCGAACTTACAGTCACTCTTTCTGGAGTCAGTCGTCCTGCACACCTCGTAGTTGTACACGTGCTGCAGAGTCCCTGTCCCCAAAGTGTCTGAGTAACGAGGTGGATAATACGGAATCACAGGGAGACTGGAGTGATACAGGATGCGAGACTGTCTCCATCTGTAGATCTTCACTGATATAATAACCACTAAACACGTGATGAAGAGGAAGGAAACTACAGCCAAAGCCAGCACTAAGTAAAAAGTCAGGTTGTCGTTGTACTCCTTGTCGTGTTTAAAGTCAGTGAACTCCGACAGCACTTCAGGGAAGCTGTCCGCCACCGCCACGTTAACAATGACTGTAGCTGAACGAGAGGGCTGCCCGTTGTCCTCCACTATAACATTCAGTCTTTGTTTCACAGCATCTTTATCAGTGACTTGGCGGATAGTTCTTATTTCTCCATTCTGTAAGCCCACTTCAAACAGCGCCCTGTCTGTGGCTTTCTGCAGTTTATAGGAGAGCCAGGCATTCTGTCCAGAGTCCACATCAACAGCCACCACTTTAGTGACCAGATAGCCCACATCTGCTGAACGAGGCACCATTTCAGCCACCAGAGAGCCACCAGTCTGCACTGGGTACAGAACCTGAGGGGGGTTGTCGTTCTGGTCCTGGATCATTATTTTCACAGTCACGTTGCTACTGAGTGGAGGGGAGCCTCCATCCTGCGCTTTGACGCGGAACTGGAAGTCTTTGATCTGCTCGTAGTCAAAAGAGCGCACTGCATGGATGACTCCACTATCAGCACTAACGGACACATATGAGGAGACCGGCACTCCGTTAACAGAGGAGTCCTCCAGTATGTAAGAAACACGCGCATTCTGGTTCCAGTCAGCGTCTCTGGCTTTCACTGTGAATATAGAGAGGCCTGGTGTGTTGTTTTCTACAATGTAGGCCTCATATGAGCTCCTCTCAAAGACAGGCGCGTTGTCATTCACATCAGAGATCTGTAAGGTGAGAGTGACGCTGCTGGAGAGGGAGGGCACTCCCTCATCAGAGCAGGTCACACTGATATTATACTCAGAAGCTGTCTCTCTGTCTAAATCACTGTCTGTCACTAAACTATAGAAACTATTTGTTGATGTTTTTAAAGTGAAGGGTACATTTTCGCTAATAAAACATTGCACTTTTCCGTTTTCTCCAGTGTCCTTATCCTCAATATTTATCATCGTAACAACTGTATTGACTTTGGCATCCTCTGATATCACAGTTGACTTTGACATTATGTTAATTTCGGGCTGGTTGTCATTTACATCTTGCACATCAACAATTAACTTACAAGAGTCTGTGAGTCCTCCGTCATCACTAGCACGTACATTTATTTGAAAATTTCGCGACTCCTCAAAATCAATATTTCCAATTAATGAAACTTCACCATTTTCCTTGTTTATCTTAAACACTTTTCTGACATCATCTAATGTATTTGTGATTGAATACGTTATTTTACTGTTAGAGCCTTGATCTGCATCTGAGGCTGTAACAGTGGCAACAACTGTGCCTTTAGGTGAATTCTCAGTAACTGTAGCCTTGTATGTTGGCTGTGTAAAAACGGGGGCATTATCATTAACGTCTAAAACTGTGATGACAATCAGCATTGTTCCTGACATCTGCGGCTCTCCTCCATCTACAGCCGTTAACACAAGAGATATCTGCTCCTGTTTCTCTCTGTCTAAAGGCTTCTGTAGCACCATCTCAACATTTTTATTTCCATCAGCGTTATTGTGCAGCTTCAGAGCAAAATGATCAGTTGGTTTTAATTCGTACCTTTGAAGATCATTGACTCCAACATCAAGATCCACAGCCCTTTCCAGCATAAATTTAGCTCCGGTGATCGCTGACTCGCTTATTTTAAATTTGATTTCCCCTTCTTCAAAGGTTGGTGCATTATCATTAATGTCAGTAATCTGGACTGTAACACTATAAAATTCCATAGGATTCTCCAAAATAATCTGAAAATGTAAAGCACACGGCGTCGTCTGTCTGCAGAGCGCCTCTCTGTCGATTCTCTCTTTAACAAGGAGGACTCCTCTTTCTCTGTTCAGCTCGACGTACTCGTCGCTGTCTCGGGTATAAATTCGCGCTTTACCAGAAGTCAAACGTTTGGTTTCTAAACCTAAATCCTGTGCTATATTACCGACTAAAGAGCCTTTCGCCATTTCCTCTGGTATTGTGTAGCTCACTTGCCCAATTACCGAGCCAAAGGAAAGGAGAGAGAAAAACAACAGCGCTTGCCCTTTCATTGTTCTATCCGAGTATTTTCCCAGCAAGGTTTCACAATCCGGCTATATATTCCATAAACTGAAATCCAGTCCAGTGTCAAACATCAATTTCGCGGCTGTATAATCCACACAGTGCAAAGAACAGTCCCCAAGGTCGTCGTCTCTGTTATCAGATATTCTACATATCCCGAATGTCCGTTCTTTCCCGTCGTGTCTTCTCTTTATTATGGTGATGTTACATGAGAGGTGCTGCTACAACCCTACTCTCGGCTGTGCACACTCTGGTCAACAGCGGCCCTAAGAGTTCATAATACCAAACTGCAGAAAACCAACATGAATTAATGTGCCCAGAAGACTTACTTTTAGGGAGGTGTAACTTGAAATAAGGTAATAAAAGCCGTATAAGTAACATTACCCTCTCCGTAAATGGTGAGTCGTCGCTTCAAAACAGTTCATGGTTCTGATTTCTCACTTTTGTTTGAATCTTCAGCTATAATAATGTGTCCATAAAACATGAAGCACACCTGACTAAAAGTATAAAAGAGAAAATAAGTAAAACAAATGTGAAAATAAGAAAAAAAACTACTATAAGATTAAACTAACGGGGAAAAAATGATAAAAAAAGGTACACGGAGAGGAAAAAGTTGAGTCTAGAGTGTCGCTGTCCGAGGTTCTGAAATGATGAAAGTCTTATAAACGGCCAGCACTACTGACCATACAAGTGGTTTCATGCAGACACAATTATTGCATGTACCAAGTTTAACACAAGAAAATCAAAGAGTCCATGATGTTTGTTAAAAAAATGCATTAATGTTCATTATGAAACCATGTGCATAATAAGCATTCAGTAAGTACTTGCACTGTATGCTAAGTCTGCACCACAAAAATCTAAATACCGAGACAACCAGTTGGATATTCAATCAAATGACGCTACCAAGTCTCACTCCAAAGCTACTGATTCTAAGAAAGGCTGCCGATAAAGGACCAATAAAACACATTTAAAAGAGAACTGTTACACAAAAAAACTATAAAGTAAAAATGACAGACACGTTGATAAAATCTTAAGAGTTTAAAATTGCCATATCCCATTATTTGCCCTTAAAAGCCATAAAATGTGTACTATTAGGCTCCCAAAGTCTGTATGAAAACAAGGTTAAAGCAGTATAACCTCTAAAAGAGTTATCAGTCCGCTTTAACACACAATTGAACTGAACTGAACTGGACTGAACAATGTATCTGAGTCAAAGTAACGTGCGTGTGAAATAATATAACAGCTTATCGTTGATTGAGAATGTAAATAATGGGAGGCTGTCCATGGTGCTCAAAATGGTGGAATAGCGTTTAGCAGTTCACGATATATGCAACTAAACACTAAAAGAGAAATGAAGGCAAAGAGACGAAGCTGCATTATTTAACTGACCTCTAGAGGAGAGTCTGGCTCATCCAGGATGCTCTTCTCACTCTGTATCCGCTGCATCGTCCCTGTTGAACTGGGCTCCATTATCAGCACGTTCTGACTACCAGCTCTGCCGAACTTACAGTCACTCTTTCTGGAGTCAGTCGTCCTGCACACCTCGTAGTTGTACACGTGCTGCAGAGTCCCTGTCCCCAAAGTGTCTGAGTAACGTGGTGGATAATATGGAATCACAGGGAGATTGGAGTGATACAGGATGCGAGACTGTCTCCATCTGTAGATCTTCA
>VMKM01002087.1:0-89881 GCA_008360985.2 Macquaria ambigua
CACACACTGAACATCTTGAGTAGTTTAGAGCCAGTCCACGGCAACATTAGAGGAGAGAAAGCAGAGTGTGTGTGCGCATCTGTGCAGTGAGAGTAAGAGCACAGTTCTTCTCTTTTTTTGTGGAGTGAGTGTTGGCGGCTCAGTGTGTGTGTCTGTGTGTGTGTGTGTGTGTGTGTGCGAGGACAGAGAGGCAGGGTACATGTGTGTCTGTGTTGTTGAAGGAGATGCTGCTGGGTGTGATGGCTCTTTTGCGTTAGTGCTTGTGCGGACACGAGAGTTGGAGCCAGTTGTTTTGTGGGACTCGCGGGGAATGGCCAACTCCACGGTAGCCTTGGAAACATCAGACTGAATGACAATGGCTGAGGTAAGAGAGACGGCTTTCCGCTGCTATTCTCTGTCTGCTCCGGCTTCTCACACACACACCGCCTGCACACACAACCAGGCTGTATTTAACATAGACAAACTGGAAGGAGTTTATGCAGATCGGAGTGACAGACGGGGGCAGTGCGGACTTTTATTTTGAGGTGCACAGATTAGGAGAAATCTAGATGTTTTATATGTTATGGTTACATGTGTATTTGTTACTTTATGTGACAAGATGAGAGAAATGTGCTGATATAGACTTTAGTTTCGCTTTTTCTCTTGTATTTATCTATATTTTCTTCAGAATTTGTTGTCACAAGTTGTCACATAGTGATCTATAGATCTTGGTGTCTTTGGAGATTTTTTGATTCTAGAGCCAAAACTCAGGTTATGTCTCTGAGTTTCAGTACTACACAAAAGTGATACTTTACATTTGATTCTTTACTTTTGAGAAATATACATTTTATCTACAACCCTTTTTTTTTCATTTAACAAAATAAGCCAAATGCGAATTGTTCCTTAAATACAAGCAGCTCGGCAAGAACTTTATCTAAATAATATAGTCTGAAATTGACAAAATTTAATTAGAAATGATCTGATCAAAGAATAAGTGAACAGATTCCAGATCTGACCAGTTATTTTATGCTTTTGGTAACTGACAGTTTTTTCAAGCTGACCGCTTTCTTGAAAGTTTTCAGAACTCGTCCAGAAAGCTTTGAGTCGCTCTCAAACCCTTGTGTGACTGATGGAGAAAGCACACTGAGAGAGTCTTTGCCTCAGTCAGTGTGGACAGAGATTGTCCTTACATGCCTTCCAAGAATCCAGAGACAACTCCCAATAAACAGCAACTTCACCACAGACAAGTCAGGCTCCACTCAGTCGTATATTCTTCTATTTTTCTCCACCATTTCATCCACTTTTCTTAAATTACACCCTGTATTTTTCTTTTGCCTTCTTTTCTATGAACTTTATATTTATCAGTTTTATTTAATTGTGTTATGTTCAGTTATATTCTGTCCTGGGCACTTCCACCTTCGTCCTAAAGACAAAAGTGCGATTGAGTCTATTAGAGAGAGAGAACCAGCCTCCAGTCCTTCCCCGGACCTGTTCCTCATCCACCCGTCTCTGCGTCTGCCTGTAGTTTGGGACACAGAGCAGCCTGGCCTCCTGTAGCCTCCTGGCCGCTGGCCACAGCCTATTGGAATGTAATTTAAGAGCAGCCTAATGTTCTGTTGCAGCCATAATGTAACAATTAGCTGAGCTGTCTGTGTGGTGGTGGTGTCGGTAGCGGCAAATCGCTTTCTCCTTGCCTGTGTGTGTACAGTGTGTGTGTGTGTGTGTGTGTGTGTGTGTGTGTAAACAGTGGTAAACAGTTGGAGGAGACACAGTTGTGGTTGATTCCCTGTTAGATGACTGCGTGTCAGAGCAGAGTGGAGCGTCCAGAAAGGCTGAGCTGAACTTCCACAACAACATGTGAAGAACATAGAGTTAATGAATGGAGCCCGTGTGAAACAGATACTGTCTGATCCTCAGAGTGGAAATAAGAAAAAGATTATTTTTTCATTTTTTAGGTTTCAGCTAATTGAAAAAGCCAGTTGCAATTAGTTACATTTTACCACATGTTTTTATTTATTAATATAAATCTGAGAGATACTTATTTTTCCAGACTTTTTCATGCAATTTATCAACTTTGATATAATCACTTTTTGAACCTCACAATAACCAGAGTGTTAATTAATTAAGGAAAAATGCACTGATACATCTCATGGATTGCTATGATTAAATCATATTTTATCAGTAGTTTAAGGTGTGTAAAATAACCTTCAATATTTTAGAGCAGAGTGAATTCAGTTTGGTATTAAATCAGCCCTTATTTTACAAATATCAAAAGAATAAAAACCTTTATCATAAAACAAATGGAATCTTTAAAATGCGAATTGTGATCCAGCTCTGCCATCATGTCGCCATGTAAGGTGTTTTTTACTTCCTCACACATTTTATGTTCCTCTAACAGGTTTTCAGTTACTGATTAGTGAGAGGCCTTCACTCCAGCAATCCATGAAAAAGATTTAGATTTATTTTGTGTGTGTGTGTGACAGAAATGTGATGGCCCTCTGTGGCTTCGCTTTAATACACTCATGTCCCGTCTCCTTATTCCTGCTGCTATATCACTCTCTCCATCTTTTGTTTCCTCTTTCTACCTCCATCTCTTTCTGTGGGTGTCTCTCTGTTCTTCTTTAGTGCTGCAGGGCCCCAGGGCACAACACACACACACACACACACACACACACACACACACACACACCACACACACCACACACACGCATAGGGCCCCTGCTCGTCTTTACAGAGTTCCACCTCGCTTTGTGTGTGTGTGTGTGTGTGTGTGTGCGTGTGTGTGTGTTGGCGGTGGCGACTGTAGCCTGCCAACCTCGTCAGCTTCATTAGGTTCATGATGGTCCATCCGTGAGAGGATGTGTGTGTGTGTGTGCTCCAGCCTTTTACCCCCTTCAGCGTCTCCTCGAGCTGTGATCCGCCCCTCCTGGCCCCAACCTACCCCCTTAACACCCCCAAACTCCACACACACACACACACACACACACACACACACACACACACGCACAGACGCTGCCACCAAAAGGCTTGTGAGGATTTGTCAGCCAGATGTGACAAGATTGTCAGGAGGCAGGCGAGGAGAGAGGGAGATCTGATATTAATCAGAGCATAGCTGGGAGCCAAACTCTCTCAGACTCAGTGTACTAACATGTTCCCCTCATTTACTCCCTCTCTGAGCCAAAACACTCCCTCAGAGTTCCTAACGGGGAGCCACATACACCAGGAACCAAACTTCACACACACCCCCTCTCCCCCACAAGCTCATTGTCTTTTAAGATTTTCTTTTCTTTTGAGAAGCCAACCCTTTTCTCATGGATATTCAGGTAATGATTTGCTACCTTTTTGTAGTGTGTGTGTGTGTGTGATTGACTGCTGGATGAGTATGAAATAATAAGTTGTTCACGCTGTCTTTGGGCTGTATGGACTCTTAATAGGCTCAAACACAGCCTGTCTCTACTTGCTTTTCCTGCGTTTGTCTTCTCCTTTTCAGGTCCAATATGTTGTTAAAGGAACGCTCATGGTTTTATTTTAGTTTTTTATTTAAGTGTATTTTTAAAGCTATTACTCACATGGAGTTTACTTTAAAGGAAGCTGTTAAATGAAACACAGGCTTTGCAGCTGAGGGTTTGTGTATGAAAAATATTTGATGTAATCATTTTAGAGAATATCACAAGCCAGTGGTTTTTATCTGCTGCTGTGTGTTAAAGTGCTCCCTGACATTAAATCATGAGCTGGGGCAGAATCCCGTCGCCTGCTGAGCAGCTCATGTATCGTAACCTCACTTTAACTAACACTTGTCATCAATTAACATTTTACTGCCTCGCTGTCACACACACAGCTCGGTCCGAGGCGTGATTTATTCATGAGACGGTATTCTTTGCTCGTACACCCCCCCCCCAACACACACTCACAGGCAGTGATCAGCAGTGGGCCAGGTGTAGTCAGTGTAGCAGTTTTGGTGCTGAGGTGGTTTTATTGGTGAGAGTCAGTGTTATTAGCGGGATGTCTGAGTGCTACCAGGAACACTGTCCTCCCACTAAATTCCTGAGTGTTTTCTGTGTGTTCTGACTTGGAGAAGATATTTATTTCCTCACCGTGTGTGTGTGTGTGTGTGTGTGTTCCGCTTTTTGCTGTGCCGCAGTTTTTTTCTTTTTTTGTTTGTTTTTTGTAGAATTTGACCATTTAAATATATGTTGGCCTTTAATTTCAAAAACCAAACTGTATTAGATACATGCTAACATGTTCAGTAATTGTTTTTTTTAATTACAGCAGTAGTATCATGTGTAGTTTCCTTTAAATTTGTTAAATGGATAAAAAGGTAGTTTTATAAGTATTTCCTGCAAATTTAAAAACAGTTACATTTTATGTAATGATCATTTTCATTATTGATTAATCTGTTTGATTGCTTTTACTGTCAATCAAATTTTTGTTTAGTCTTAAAAAGTCACTACAGAAAGAAAATGTCCAGAGCCCAAAGTGACTTTATAAAAATAGCTTTTTTGGTTTGTAAAATCTAACTATATAAGGTAAAAACATAAAAAACAGCAAATTCTCACATTTGAGAAGCTGGAACCAGTAAATGTTTCATTATTGTTATTTTTTATTTTTTAATGAACGACTTCAGTCATTAACTGTTTGAATAATCGACTAATCAACGACTGCACTCACTTTCTAATAAAGCGCCCTTTATAAAGGGTTTATGAACTGTAAGTAATCGCTCTTTTCATAGTTAATGAATCATTTATTAATGTTTTATGGACCAATTATAAACCGTTAATCGGAACAATCTTTGGGTTGCCAGTTTAGGAGGAGGATAAACACCAGCCAAAAAGATTTTGTACAACCTGGAAATCCAGGTTTTCTTATTAATGTCTTGTAACTGATCTATAAAGCATTAGCACATGATTTATGAATCATTAATAAAGCCATTAGCTTTAGTACAGAACTTTATAAAAGGTGCCTCAGTAGAAAGTTGTATCCACTAATTTTATGTATATGTACATTTGGAAAAGTGACATTCCAGAAGCAGTTTGTAGCCTCCTGATCCTGCAAACGAACCACATGAGCAGGGATAATTGATAAAATTCTAAAAAAAAAAAAAAAAAAAAGCAATGATGATGATAGTAATACTAAAAGTAATAATCATGATCTTAACTTCATTGTACTTTTTCCACATGAAGCGTCAAAATCATTTCTAGCAGATCTCAGCCTGTGGGTGCTCTGTGGAAAGTTACTTGTTTTCAGAAGATGTGTTTAATTTGAACCTTCAACGAGGAAAATCTGTGCCATGCAATTCACTGATCATTTCTATTCCCCATCAGGAAAACTCCCACTTCCTTTATTTCCTCCGTGCCATAATTGTCTTGTTAACTGATTAATGGCTGATAGTAAAATCGGATCCGCTCTCTCTCGGCCGTCAGCCACCCCCCCTCCTCCCACAGAGCTGCTGCTATCCCTGTTGTTATTCCCTCTTTGGCACCAGCACCGCTTGTTTCTCCATTGAGTGTCAGCTAGTGCCTGGCTGCTGCTAATTGATTAGTTTTCCACCGCATTAGGCCAACAAGTCCCCGTCCATCCCCGAACTGTCTCTGTCCAAGCAGCTGTTCACTTCTGCTGAGGCTCTAAAGCACCACGGCTACTCCGGACATATGGCAGGATTTTATTTTAAGAGCCAGAAAGGACTATTTGATTTTATTTCTTTTGTGTGTGTGTGTGTGTGTGTGTGTGTGTGTGTGTGTGTGTGAAGGATGTTATGGCTGTAGCCCAGCAGTGGGATGAGGATGATGTTCCACTTTGACCAGACAGAACATAGCTTTGTTTTGTTTTTTTCTATTTCAGCCTTGGAATGAATACTGTAGTTTTTATATATCACATCCATACATTCCATATCTAAAGGACACCGCATAGATTACAATTGTTTAAGCTGTTAATGTAATGTCAGCACTGTTAGATGGCATAGAGTGGAGAAAGCAAATTTGATCATTTCATGAAACCCAGGAGATTTTAGTATGATTCTAATGAATGTGTCAAAGTTAAATTTGCTATGGAAATAATGTATATAAGTTTACCTTTACCTGAAGCCTGTCAAATCCAATCTAAGCATCATTGGTGTATTGTGTTTTTATCGCTGTGTGTGTTTTCACTTAGTGTGGAAAGATATTTCATACACAGTGTATGTTATCAGATGCCATTTTATTATGTTGTCCCTGCCTTCTCGTCACCTCACCTTCTTCCTCTTTAACCCCCCTTCATGGCCTCCATCTATTCATCCTACACAGCCTGACCTCTGAGTGTACAGTCTCTCAACCACGATGCCTTTGACTGCAACAGACAGACTGACTGACGGACTGAGGACTGGTGGCAGAATGGAGACATACACAAGAAGACTGAATGAGCTTTCACATGACAGAAAAAAAGCTGAAGATTTGCAAAGTAGTGCTGCCAATACCACACAAATCCATATGCATAGAGAAACTATAGAAACTATAGTTCATAGTATCATGAGCAGAAACCGTCACTTACGAGATGTATTTTTATTCTATGGCATTTTTTTTTATAGTATTTAATTCCTCCTCTCTGTTCAAAATCCTATTTTTGCCTTAGTCTTAACTTAAATCCATTTACTAGCTTATTCCGGGACTTTCAACCGCATCTCATAGTCTTCATAAGCAGGTGGAGTTTGCTCAGCTGTCATGCAGTTAGTTCAGTTGTCATCACATGACCCGAGACCTACCTGTTCAGAACTCTGAGATGCGGTTGAAGGCTCTGGAAAAAGCAAGTAATTGGACCTTAAGTTTAAGATTTTTTTTTGTCAGATAACTATTTCCAAGATCGAGAAAGAGAAGCTCTGAGTTAATAGAAATGTTGAGATGCTCATCCGGTTGCCTTCAGTTATTACTGCACGCTCACAGGAATAAACTTCATAAGCAGCAGTGAGGAGGTTCTGCCTTTCAGGCTTAATGCAAGCTGCGCTAACTCTGTTGGAGTGTCCCAGTTCCAAACTACATCCCAACGTGTTTGAGTGTGTGTTGTGCTCACGCTGGAAAAGTGACTAAATTTGGTATAGTAAAAAATTAATTATGCAGACTAAAAAACACTCATCAATAATACAGCAATTTAAATAGCATTTCAAATTTTTCTTTTTTGCATTACCATTACTAATGAAAGCACATTTTTTATTGTTTCGAACCTTTTTATTGTTAATTTATTCAACAACTTGTACTGCCGAAATGCTAATCAGAGGCATGTGTCATGTATTGAAGGTGTGTGTAGAGGTGATGTGTGGATACACTGTTCTACATCGCTGACATAAAAAAAGTGACATTGTGTTAGCGTTGGCTTCAAAACACTGACCCAGCCGCTTCGTTTTGTGCAATTAGTCTTCTTGTCATCGGCTTCTTGGATGCGTGCGAACAGCCATGGCTTTGTTGTGAGAACAGTAAAGAGAAAGAGATGGAAGTGTGTGTGTGTGTGTGTGTGTGTGTGTGTGTGTGTCGGGGGGGGGCTCGGTCACCAAGAGCCTGCTCTTCTTCTTCTTCTTCTTCTTCTTCTTCTTCTTCTTCTTCTTCTTCTTCTTCTTCTTCTTCTTCTTCTTCTTCTTCTTCTTCTTCTTCTTCTCAGGAACTAATTAAATGAATCGCTAATTAAGATAAATGACCTGGAGCACACTGCATTGGAATGTGTGTGTGTGTGTGTTACAGGCTGGTGAGCGAGCAGGGGCACCTGATTGAGATGTATATTGGGGGAGCAGCAGCAGGAGGTGTGTGTGCACCCACAGTGGGATGGGATTAGCCTAATTGGGCTGTGTTGGTCCTTGGTGCTCTGTAATGATGGGATTATGTCGCTGAGAGATGAGCACAGGGGTTTTTACGCCTCACCACTGTCCGGAGGAGGCTGAGCTGGCCGCCCAGAGATGAAACCTGACGGAGAGGGCGACAGAGAGAAAAGCAAAGCAAATGGATGTCATGGGACTGAAGGCCGGGGCTACCACACTGTGTTTCAAAGCCAGGTAGCTGCCGCCACCTTCATCTGGGGTCAGTTTATTGGTCCTAATAATAAGAGGTTATTGTAAGGTGATGTGATCCCAGATCTCAAGGACAAGCCCAGCCTCGAGCACAGAACCAAGCGACTGACTAAATGAGGAGGAGGCGGCAGCCCCCCACCCACCCACACTTTTCCTCCTCCTCTGCTCGTGGAGAGGGAGTGAGCTCCAGCAAGGAGCTAAGCATGCCGCTCATGTATACTAAAACCCCACTGATCATGCATTATAGATGCAGAGGGAGAGAGGTGGTGTAGCGCAGCCACTCTGAGGTTTTCAGCATGTAGCACTAACAACACTGGCTTTGATCATAAATCTGAAGATGCTTTTCCCTCAGTTCCTGGTGTGTAAATGATACTTTTTTTTTTTGGTCCAAGGCGGAGAGAGAGGGGAAGCAGTGAAGTCATTTTAGTATATCAGTGCACTGGAGTCCTCTCCGCAGGGTCGCTGCCAACTCAGCAGCTCCCCACAAAACTTGACTCATTACTGCCATTCACTCCTCACTTTGAGCCTGTGTCAGTCCACTTGTTCTGCTTTTCTGCATTTTCTGTTTGTCCTGAAAAGATAAAACCCATTAGCACATGAGCTAATGGACAGAGTCCTCTGACCTGTGTGTGTGTGTGTGTGTGTGTGCGTGTGTGTGTGAGTGTGTGTACGTGCCTTAGGCATTGATTGATTGAGATGGTTTTGGTGGTCCAGGTATGTCCAAGACCTTTCGTCACTTTAGAGAGGACCTGCCCTGAAGCACTACTGACACACACACACACACACGCACGCACACACACACACACACACACACACACACACACACACACACACACACCCAGCTGCGATTACAGGGCAAACCAGCCAAAGAGTGATACACAAAGGGAGAGTAAGGCAATCATACTCTTTCTTTGGGTTTCCATGGGCAACTTGATGGTTGTACATTCTTCATGTAGCTGTGTAAGATAAGCAGAGCTACAGCCACACACACACACATGACTGCTCAGTCACAGACGGATGAGATGACAGGGTGTATTTATGGTGCATTCCTGGATATATAGAAATGTGACCATGTGAAAATATTATACCTTTGGAATTATACAAAATATAAAAACCTCTTTTATGTCAGGAATTTAGAAATGTGCTCTGCCCAAATGGTACTTCAGTCTTTCACACTTGCCAGCTCCACTAGCAGCTCAGATTCTACTCAAAATCTCAAGATTTACAACAAAACCAAACATGTCTGGCTGTATTTTGGTCAAATGTGAACAAAATGATATAAGACATCTACAATATTTTCATTTTATGCAATAGTGCAGCTATAAAAAAAAACCAGTGTCTTAGGTTTGAATAATTCACTCAATATAAGGATCAGCTGTGTCATAAAAGTGTAAGAGCAAGAAATAGTGAATATATCTTTATTTTGGACTGATGGTGTAAATTATTTCTATTTCAAGAAACATAGGTGAGATTAAGGTTGATAATCTTTTACTGAAGATGTTAGCAATTCCAAATGCATGATACAGTGTGTTGTAAAAATGGGAATTAATTTTCTTGTGTGCTCATTAAAAAAGAAGAACTGTGTTTTTTGTGTTAACAGGCTATCTGCTGCACGTTGGTGAACTGTAACTGTGACAGCTTCAAGCCTGGGAAACTGAAGAGGAGGCAGTGTGAAAACTGCAAGCATGGCTGGGTAGCACACGGTGAGAGCTCGCTGCAAAGTTTCTACTGCAACGGAAGCTTTTTTCAATGATAATAGAAGAGTAGGTGTGGATGGGGACAACATATTATGTGTTTTTATTTTCAGAAAAATACCTACCACTAATATTATCTAGTCGTGCAAAGTGTTTTTGGTTTCATTTGTCAGGTTTTGAAGTGTCTGTCTGAGAGACTGCCTGCGCCCCAGTACAATAGAGTATCGCAGCCTTTTTGAATTTGTCATGTCTGAGCTGAATGCTTTGTATATTCCAGCAAAGTGTTTACATCTGTACGTGATAATCTGAGGTCTGATGGTCTGAAAAACACACTTTTACCTCCTGCTTGCGCAACATGATTGGCTACTGTAAGACTGATTCATTCCATACTTTTTAATCTTACGTAAAGTCAAAAGGCTGAGGTCCAACTAAAGTCACAAGTAATTGGTTTTAATATCATATCGAGTTTGGTGTCTTTTTTTTCTTTTTTTTAATCAAGTCCAGTGTCATCAGATTCATGAGTCCACACCTCTGGATGTTACTGTTGAAGTTTTAGAATCAGAATCAGCTTTATTGGCCAGGTATGTGTACACATACAAGGAATTTGACGCCGGTTTTTTGTTGCTCTCAATGTACATACACAGAAATAGACAAACATACAGCTAAAAACAAGGACAACACGCTGGACAAGGTAAACATAAACATATATATAAACATATATATATTAACAAGGAATTAAGAACAATAAGAACAAGTTAAGTTAAGAACAACAATAACAATTGTAGACAGTAAGACAATAGAGTTCAAGGTGTGCTGAAATAAATATGATTCATGTAACAGGTTGCTTTATATACATGAGGTAGGTGGATTTAACAGTATATACAGAATACACATCATATGTAGATTTGTGTTTGACTGATGATATTTACATGTTCAAAAACTGTGTATTTGAACAATGAGAATATATCATTTACTGGTACAGTGGATGTTGGTGTGTTTAAATGTCATTTTCCTGTACTGTGAGCACCACAAAATAAAGTCCATTCACCGAAATCTCAGAGACATACCTCAAAACCTGGACAAATAAAACCTAAACTATCTGCATGCATAGATACCACTAGAAATTAGGTAAATATTTTTGAGAGAAATTTTCCTCCATTTTTAAATTTTGAAACCATTATTCTATCACTGTCACATTAATTATGATACCTAGCTTACCTGCTGTATAATGCTGTCCAAACATACTTAGCTAGTGTAAACACAGATACCATCATTTGGAATAACACTGTGTCACACTGTGGTATTGTTACTGCTGGTGTGAAGCAGACCGCATTTCCCTCCCAACTAGCTGCTTTGTGTCGTAAAGAGGATTTTTATTGGCATGGAAGCTCTGTTTATACTCTGCGTCTGGAAATAAAACAGGGTGTAGAGCAACATTTACATTTGTTCACAGTAATTACACTAATGTCTCCTACATTTGTGTAATTTTTTTCCACTCATTTAATGCAGGTGCTGAAGCATCGTCACCTTAAATTTGTTTCCAAAATGATCTGCTGATATTGAACAGGAGTACAGCTCTACAAAATAAACTTGAATACCGTAAAAATTAAGTGTCTCAAATGTTGAGTCATGCATTATTTTCTCCAGATAGCTGTCATACTCAATTGACATTGTCCATTGATATAGAATGTGCCAGTCCAGATGACCATGAGCGGTAAAATAACATGACAGTATATGCACTGACAGAGAGTACCACTGAATCTGCACGGCAGTGGCATTTTATAATATTAATGAGGGAATATACACACAGCTATATTTATATGTATTTTATTTTTTCAAATAATATTCTCTTATTATTTATTGGTCATACAGTATTCCAATATTTTTATTTATTTTTGTACAAATCACATCTCTCACTTGTCAGCTTTTCGGCAGATTATAAATGATAATAATGACAGAGTGGCAATTTGAATTTTTAAATACATACAAACCACACATTTTCTACATGACAATAATGATATATAAATTTTGGTTTTGTCCCATATTACATTTCTTTAATAATTTTGTTTCCTATATTGCTAACATTTATAAATTGTATATATACCCTCTTACCCTCATATACTTTTTCAAAACCTATCTTGTTTCTCTTTGCTCTGTCCACTCCTCCAGGGACCTGTGTAGGTTCATCAAATCTAACCCAGTAAAATCTGATGTCTATTCTAGCCCTGAGTAAGCTGAAGGTGCACCACATGTACCAGAGCAGCCAGGTGGAGATTGTGCACTCCAACGTGGTGTTCGATATCTGCAGCCTGATGCTGTACGGCACCCAAGCCATCCCCATCCGCCTCAAGATCCTCCTGGACCGCCTTTTCTCTGTCCTCAAGCAGGAGGAGGTCATCCAGATCCTCAATGCACTTGACTGGACTCTGCAGGACTACATCCGAGGATACGTGCTCCAGGTGAGCAGTGGGGGGAAAGACTATTTACTTTGTGTGTGTGTGTGTGTGTGTGTGTGTGTGTTTAGGACTATATGATATATATATTATACCTTGACCAGTAATGGTTTCTGAACACCAGTACAAAAGTTGCTGATTTAAAGTAATAGTTCAACATTTTGGAAAATATGCTTGTTTGCTTTCTGACAGTATGATAAGAAGACCAATATCCATGTCAGGTCTGTGTAGTACGGGGCTGGAGTCAGGACGTGGTTAGCCTAGCCTAATATAAAGACTGATAGCAGGGGAAACAGCTCGCCTGGCTCTGTCCAAAGTTTAAAAATGCACCGACAAACACCTCTAAAGCTACGTGTTGGAACTATTTTTTGGCAAACAACACCCGTGTGCAGTGACTGTGCACAGCATCCTGAAGTCTTGTTGTCCCAATGAGGTTGTCAGGTTTGGGACCATTGCGCCTGTACAGAGACCAAAACCATGACCTGTGCTCGCCAGCCATACCTGGTAACCGGCGCTACAGCCGGAGATGCTGCAAAAAAGTGCTGGGAGCCAGAGAGACTGTTGTTCATCAAGAAATAGTTCCAACTCCCCTGAAAATCACAAATTGCTGTTTTTACATTTCTGTTCATGCAAGGATTTAAGATACAAGATGTAGAGCAGCTTTAGAAGTTTT
Organism: Macquaria ambigua; assembly: GCA_008360985.2. Taxonomy (NCBI): domain Eukaryota; kingdom Metazoa; phylum Chordata; class Actinopteri; order Centrarchiformes; family Percichthyidae; genus Macquaria; species Macquaria ambigua. The sequence goes on from VMKM01002087.1 coordinate 12,823, forward strand.
GGTAGGCACATAGTCATGCCATGCCTAGCTTAACACATTCTCACTCCAGCTCTGTACTTAACACACAGACACAAGATTGATATCTTGGAAGGAAAGCAAACTATTTTCATATTGAACCATTCCTTTAAATATCAAAACACAGTATTAGGTGTTATACTCTTCAGGTTGGGAAAACCTCTAAAACTCAGAAAAGAGTGAGCGAGAGTATATGAAGGGAGAGGCAGAAGGAATTTCTGAGGAAGATGAGGGAGGAGGAAGAAGAGGGGTCAGGAAAGCATGGCTGAGGACAGGAGAGAGTAGGGATGTGATGTAGCGACCAATGCCATGAACTCTCTCGGTAGCCTTCCGATGCCGCCTGCTTGTTGCTGTGGTACCAGCAGCTCGGGAAGGTCTCCAAACTGTGCCGGGTGGATTTGTAAATATTGTCTTTTGCTTCAGATTTCCTCTCAAGCCAGAGCCAAGCTGGCCGAGGCCTAGGCTGCAGGCACTATGTCAGCGCGAGCTCTCACTTCGATTAGTACATCATCAAGTATTCAAGTTGGGCTGCGTTTAATTCATGTTAGCTCATCTAATGGCGAACGTAGAGTCAGAATCCTCGACAGGCGCCCAATGAATGCTCTGTGATGAAATATTAATCACGGTTACGGCATGAAGCCGCTCCTCAGTTTCAAAGACGCCCGAATTCACATGTGATTACTGCTGGGCTAAGGGAGAAAGGACCGCTTGATCAATGTGAGCCGCCTTCTGATCACCCCCCCTTTACTTGTGTGTCTGTGTGTGTGTGTGTGTGTGTGTGTGTGTGTGTGTGTGTGTATGTGTGGTATATTTGTGCACGTATTTATTTTTGCATGCCTTTGGGAGAGTGTATGAGTGTACGTGTCTGCTAGTATGTTCTCACAAATGTGTGTGTGTGTGTGTGTTCTCTGTCTGCTTCTGCTGTTGCAGAGCATGTAAATCCACATGATTTAAATGAAGAGAAATTACCTGCAAGATGAAACACTGTGTGTCTGTGTAATGAGGGTTCTCAGGGTTCTGTGCTGCCCGCTTGTATTAACACTCCATCAGATTCCTTTATTTAGCTGCCCTGCCAGTCTGCTTTATAGGGTGTGTCATCTACCCCACTCTGTGAATATGTATGAGCAGCCCAACAGACACTTATAATGCTAATGATGAAATTGCTCTCTCTCCTTTCTCTTTTTTTTTCACTTTCCTGCTCCTTCTCAATCTGTTTCATACCCCTGCCCTCTCCCCTTTCCTGTACCGTGTTGCTGTTCCCTTTTTTCCTGCCCTGTCTGTAGGATATAGCAGGGAAGGTGCTGGACCGGTGGGCCATAATGACATTCGAGGAGGAGATTGCCACGCTGCAGCAGTTCCTGCGTTTTGGCGAGACCAAGTCCATTGTGGAGCTGATGGCTCTGCAGGACAAGGAGGGCCAGGCAGTGTTGGTTCCCAGTACCCGCACCAACTCAGATATCCGCACTTTCATTGAGCGCAACACCCCACGCACTGCTGCCAACCTGTCTACATCCAAAGTTGATAAGCTGAGCGGTAACAGCATGCACCACTTTGAGAACTTTATCAACAGCATGTCCTTCATGCTGCCATTCCAGCTGTTAGGCTCCGTTCCTGCACCGTTTCTAGGCTCACCGACAGGGGCACTGCAGCAACAGCAGCAACACCAGCAGCCATGCCGTGGATCAATGGAGCAGCAGAATCAGAGACGAGATGATCAAGGGCGGGACGGTCTAGGGAGAGACAACCCCCTCCCTCTTTCACACCCTCCAGAGAGCAGCCTGCTAAGTTCCAGCTCTGTCTCATTCACTGCTGATCTAGACCGAAGTGGAGACAAGCCAATGGACAGCCTCTCCACGACCACAAAGATTGAGGCAGAGGACTTCTCCACTAGTGACAACTACTCGGATGGACCCTCCACTCCGTGCACACCCTCCATGAGCTCTGATGTAACACAGATGTCACCTGAGGGCAAGCTGCGCTCCCTGGACAGGAACGGGAGCGGCGGTGGAGGGATGTCAGGAGGTGGTGGGGGAGGAGGCTCTCTGAAGAAGGGTCGCGTATTTTGCAACGCCTGTGAGAAGACATTCTACGATAAAGGCACACTGAAAATCCACTACAATGCAGTGCACCTGAAGATAAAGCACAAGTGTACCATCGAGGGCTGCAACATGGTGTTCAGCTCGCTGCGCAGTCGCAATCGCCATAGTGCCAACCCGAACCCGCGGCTACACATGCCCATGAACCGTAACAACCGGGACAAAGACCTGCGGGGAAGCTTGTCTGCTGATGAGGGCTCTCAAGGAGAGAAGAGGCCTGAATATGGAACCCCCATCCCCGTCTGCTCTGCAGAGAGCCATAAGTCAGTGCCCAGCTACATGGTGAGCCATGTGGACACTGGCTCTAAACTCCACAGCAGCTCATTCCCCAGCATGGGCCAGAGCGGCATCCTCTTCCCCAACTTAAAAACAGTACAGCCAGTCCTGCCTTTTTACCGCAGCCTGGTAACCCCAGCAGAGCTTGCCAACACCCCAGGATCACTACCCTCCCTTCCTCTGTTGTCCTCCTCTGTACCCGTCAAACCCATCACAGCCCCTAAACCCTACATGACAGACCCTATACCAAAGAAAAAGTCTCGGAAGTCAAGCATGCCAATAAAGATAGAGAAGGAGGCGGTGGAGCGAGATGAGCTGATGGATAAGGGGAGCAGTTCTGAGGAAGACGCTCCTTTACAGGGCAGGGACAAGGAAGAGTGTGACAGTAGCCGAGCAGAGGGGCATATGTGCGTAAGACAAGCTGGGGAGGAGAAGGAGGTGAGAGGGGCTTACACTGGCGAGGAGAAGGAAAGGGAGGGCACCAAGCATCTGTTGAACCAGACTTTAGATAGAGAAATGACAGAGACGGAGGACAAAGATGATGGGCCAAGGCAAGCTGAAACAGGGGTCATCACCTGTGCATCCTCCCCCTTCGAAAACAGACTGTTGGACAATCACTGTGACAACAACTCACTCTGTCAGGAACCCAATGGCAATGAAGAAAGGGAGGACAGGGAGCATGCAAACTCGCTGCATGCAGCTGACAAGATTTCAGAACTCAGATGGGATGAGGGTGAGCACAGGCTGACTAACGGGGGCGCTCCCCAACTCATAGACTGTGAGAGGGAGGGATCTGATGGCTGTGTAGACGACTACAGTGACTCAGGTTTGTCTCACCTCGACCCTGACGCTGACCTGCCACACTACTGTGAGATCTGCAGTAAAACCTTTAAGAACCCATACAGTGTCAAGATGCACTACCAAAATGTACACCTGAAGGAGATGTACATGTGCACAGTGGACGGCTGCAATGCTGCCTTCCCCTCCCGCAGGAGCCGAGACAGGTGAGAGGCAGCCATATTTAGTTACTGTTCCAGCACAGGTTGTTGTTGTTGTACAGGTTGTTGTCAGGATTGCTGACAGATGTAAGCCTGTACATTTTATTGTTTCCGAAGAGGCAAGAGTTCATATCCCAACTCTAAGGTGTTCCTGTTGAGCTCATTCAGTTGGCAGTTTCCTCAGGGTTCCACTTAGCAGACACTTTGTATGTCAGTAATATAGCATCAGGTCATTGGTTCTTAACCATGTGCCACTGGAACATGTGAATGTGCTTCATGTAACTGCGAGAATCTGTGTGGCAGGAATTTTGTCATTTGGCCATATCTGGCCATGTCTGCACAGGATCTGTGCAGAAGTCTGCGTGCAGCCAAAAATGTATTAAGGCTGTACACACGGAGAATACAAGCAGTCCACTTCTGACTTGTTAATGTATTCTTTTCTTTACACTTGCTGTGTAAACATTAATGATGTTGAAAAAAAGTGGAATGCAAAACAGTTGGCTTAAATGTCATTAGAATGCCCAAAAACAGAGCTTCTTGCATTTTTCTATTGCTTTGGCATTTTAGGGTGGACAGGGCCTCAGTCAGTTGAGCATGGTAATAAAAAATTATCTTTTTGTGGTATGTTAAGGTATATTGGACAAAAGACTTTTACCATGTGTGCATAATACATTTAATTGAGTTTTAATGCTGATTTTTGTTTGTCTGCAGACACAGTGCAAATTTGAATCTGCACCACAAGCTGTTGACCAAAGACTCATTCAGCCCAGCCAACACCCTCTACTCGCCCTCATCCTACTGTAGAGACAGAGACTCTGTTGGCCTGGACTACTGCCAAGACCAGCGGGACAGAGATCTGCCCCATCGAGACCCAACTAGCCAGACCTCCGTCATCTTCCGAGGACACAACCGCATGGGCCTAGTCTTCCCTATGAGCAAAATGTCTACTGCATCATACAGTGCTGAGGCATCTCCCTCACGAGAGATGGAGGGATTAGGAGGAGGAGGAGAAGGTGGTGGAAGTGGGGAGGATGGGGCAGTCCTGGACCTGAGCACCTCCTCCTCTGCTCCACCTCGTAGCAGTGCTCGATCTTCCTGGGACTCAGATGGAGCCGCTAGTGAGGAAGGGGAAGGGAGTGAAAAGGATGAGGAGGCGCTCCCCATGGAGGACAGTGATGAAAGCTGTGATGGGATCGGCGTGGGGAGGCCTGAGGGCGAGGAGTTGGCACTCGGGGGAGAGAGGACCATTGGGGGAGGACAAATCGGGCTTCAGGGAGGTGGGGGTGGATCTCCAATAACCTGCCACGTCTGCCAAAAGGTCTACAGCAACAAGGGCACATTCAGAGCCCACTACAAGACTGTCCACCTGCGACTGCTTCACAAGTGTAAAGTCCCTGGCTGCGATATATCCTTCTCCTCTGTGCGAAGCAGAAACAGGCACAGCCAGAACCCAAACCTTCACAGGAACCTAGCTGTTAGCTCAGTTGCTGCGATGGATCAGGAGTAAGGATTTGAGCTCATATGCTAACATGACTGATTTCCTTTGTTCTGTCTTTTTGTTGTTGTTGATGTTTTTCATTTCTGGGCACCTAAAGAAGGCTCACCAATTAGCACTTTTTGAATTCCATCCTGTAGTCCATCCTCTTGTCATATTTTGGGAAAATAGAGAGAAAAAAAGAAAGTACAATCAGGAGTTCATTTGTTGTGTTAAACTTGCTTTTGGAACAAATGGCTCTTTCTGCAATACACAATTGATAAATAAAGCAGTGCATGCATCTGTCTATGTTTACACATCAACATATAAAGAACAACCAAAACATACATCTGTCCATAAACTCATTTTCAGCGTTGAGAAATGCAACCTTAATGAGTCTCAACCTTTTGTTGTAATGCAGTGCTGATTTCTTTGTATTGGTTTGCCTTACAGCCCAGTCCTTAGACCTTAAAACATTCAGTTGTATGAACTGAATTTTTCCATGTGTTGTCCAAGTGAGAGTTGAGCCATGAAACTGTATCATGCCAGTGCTTCTTTTTTCTGGTGTTTTTGTTGTCAGATGTCCACATCTTCCCTGTGAAGCTGTGCATAATGTATTGATCAAAAGCAGTAGTGAAGTAACCTCTACATGTGTCATTTCATTCATTTGGACAATGATCAAAAAGAGTCTTTGTTGAAAAGCTATAGTGTTGTGAGCTTGATCAATAAGTTATTGTATGGTGTTATATGATCTGTCTTTCCTGTTCTGGTTGTTGCATACTGCTAATGTTGACCAAAGATTTTTTCAGTCCACATGTGTGTATAGAAACCCCTTCATACTTTGTGAGGGGTATGCAGTATTAAAAGGGCCCGTCCAGTCTTCTCTCATCTACTTTGTGATTAACAGCAGTATTCAGGCGTGGGCTCTGTTGTAAAATAAAATAAAATTCACCCAAAAAAAACCAACTTTTGACTGAAAAAAAATCTTGATTTTGGTGGTGTTTTTGTCAAGAAATCTGCTCATGGGACTAGACTTGATTAAGGCATTGCTCTTGTATTGTTTGTGTGGTTGCTTGCAGTATCCTGACTGACTGGACAAACAGCAGGAAGATATGCTGTGTCTGGAGGCTAGAAGCATGTACTGTGAATGAGTCGAACACTGAGAAATAATAATTTAAGAAAATGCAATTTATAATAATGGCCCCACATGTGAGCACACCCTAAAAAAGAACTGGTAAACAAAATGTTTATTGACCTGTATATTCTGTGAATAGAGTAATTTGTTATCTGAAAGAAACCAAAACATATACTGTATAAAATAGGTTAATTTCACCACTAACATTACCTGTTTTTCTTTTTTTTTTCTTTTCAAAAATGAATGAACAAGAACATTGTGTTGTACAAGTCTGATTATTTCACCATGGTTTACTGTTCTGGTTTTGCTCTGTATTCTGCATATTTTTTTCATTCTGTATTTAAATGCAGTGGACCAGATTTAAGATGTTTGTTGTTTGGATTTGCTAAAAAAAAAAAAAAAGAAAAAAGCAGCAAAAACTGACATGTTGATAGGTGTTCATGTTTCCTTTGATTTAATGTTACAATATTCATTCCAATTAAATAAAAAGCCATATGTTTGCAAGCCTCATTCCATTCAATTTTCTATCCATTAAAAAAAGTAAGCACAATCATTACTTTCATCATTGTGAATTAAAATTATTGCTCTGTATAATATTAGCAGAGCTTCAGCACAAATTTTCACGTAGCACCTTTCAGGAGCGCAGAAGAGCCAATATAAGCAACACATCATATTACAGTATATATATAGATATGTGTTTGGAACATGTTTAAGTACACCAACACAAACAAATGAGGATTTACAAGTCTTCCTGTTGCCTTGTTCATCTCCGCAGCAGTATCATCTGATCCAGGCTGACTCCCTCGAGGCCTTGTAATACTCGGTGTTAGGCGGAGCAACACTGATGAGCCTCTAACAGACACATAAAGTAACGGGCTGCTGGGAGGATAACATGGGGCTTCACTGCAGAAGATATCCCTCTTAACATATCATTCAAAATAGAGGTCAAACAAAAAATGTGATTTTTCTTAAAGGATGAGTTCAACCAAATTACAAAACATCATATTTTCTCACTTACCTATTGCCGTGTCTAGCTTGCTTTTTTCTTGCAACACTGAAAAACAAAAATCAACATCTCTTTCTGGAAACAGTGTCTCTGTTACTGTGGATAATCCACAGGCCTCACGTGAGGTGAATTTTCAGTGGAACTACTTTCTACTGAAGACATAGTCCCTATGAAAACTGGTTACAGCGCAACACCTTTTTCTACTCGAAAAAGTGCCCTGAGATAACTTTGCTATGATATGGCGCTATATAAATAAAACTGAATTGAAGTGTTGACAGGGTGAGTAAGAAAATATGCTTTTGTTGTAATTTGGCTGAACCGGCACTTTAAAATTAATGAGAAAATCTGTCTAATGAGTTGGTTCCAGTGTAAATCAGCTTGTTTAGAGGAAACTCATTCATGTGCCATTGTCTTGGTATTAATGGAGCGACCTGCCTTTATTTATCTAAAGTCAAACTGTCCCCACAGTCCCCACAAATTCAGGACAATATTTCACCAGATTTCAGAAAAATTAGGATTTAGAACTTACAATAATAAAAGACTAAATCGCTCACTAAGCAGGACTTGTTTTCAGAGGTTATCTTGCCATCTCGTTGACAGGCTGAGGAGGGGTGTGGTCCACAGAATGACTGGGTTCAGGTCAACCTCGGCTTGACCCCTTCACTGCTACACCTCCCAGACAAGCAAACAAAACAGACACAACAGCTAGAAACACAGAACAGACATGCAGACACACAGGTGCGGCAACAGTAATGTCTAAATGCACATAGAACACAGAGGCAGTGTTCTACAGTTGTGAAAAACATCCACCGGGGATATTTTGTTGGAATTTGTGCAGTGCTCGTTCAGGGTGTGGCCTTTCGGAGCGTGTGCCCGTTCGGAATGCCTGTCCGACGGGCTGATTGCTTGGCTCCTGGTATTGCTGCTTGCAGCGTTGTCGGGGCGTGCCCGTTCAAACCCATGCCAGTTTGGAACGGGCCAATTGCTGGAAGTGATGCTTGCAGCGTTCTCAAGAAATGCTCATTCGATCGACTTCACACTCAACACTGCGCTCCCTTGGGTCCTCAGAAATATACCCGCCAAGTGTGAAGTTGACTGGATGAACGGTTGTGGAGAAAAACAAAGGACATACATACAGGCATACAGACACACTGTAGACACACATTTAGATGGTGTTTTGATTATATTTTGATTTTTGCGATCCTTTCTTTTGGCATGATAAAATGGAAGAGCCACGGAGATGGGAGTCACATTCAGCAGTGATTCAAATTTGCATTGCTGCAAAATGGCATACTCTACACTACCCGCAAAATAGCTTTCATAGTTATTGAAGAGGTGAATTAATCGCTGTAATACTGCTCTGCTAAGTTAAAGGGCATGGATGGAAATGGACCAGGGACAGTGGAAGTATCGTTGGGCCCACATTGAAAAAGCGAGGAGGACAAATCTGTTATGCAACATGCCAAAGTATTGCACTATTACAGAGGGCTGAAAGCCTTGCATAACTCAACAATTCAACCCACCCATCACATTTACTGTACATTAGAGAGCCTGCAGAGCTGTTCCTCATCACTTAGGAGCTGAAAAACCCAGTTCTGACAAGTGGCCCCCATCCTTTTTCTCTGGCACATTGCAGAAATCTAGTACCACTCAGAGAGGGCACAATGGGTTATTTCAGTCCCTCCTGTGTGCTGCATGTAGGCGACAATATTCAGCAGAGAACCTGGTTGATCTGTAGAGGTGGAGCACTTGCTCAGCTTCCTCCACAGAGCTGTATCTGTATCTGGAACAACGTGCATCTTTGGGGCTATTTTTAAGAAGCAGTGGAGCACTTTCAGAAAGCGTTCAGTGGTAAATATGGAACAGATTGAGGATAGTAAGGAGCCTCTCCTGCAACAGTTTGCTGAAATACACCTGCAGCGTTTAGGACGGATAGATTTTGAACACTGACAAAAGAAAAAGTGTTAAACCTCCCTTTTTAGAAGATACATAGAAACACTGAAGTCTGAATCTATTTACCATCAGAAACTGCCTTGTCTTGATATTCATTGACCTTACCACCCTCCTAAAGGTGTGTTCAGACTGAATGCAAAGAGTTTGAGGTGAGCTGGCTGCATATAAAGTCAATGTAAAGACACAAATGGAGTGAACATGAATTTGCATTTATCCAAAATCTTTTGCAGGATAAATAACATATTATACATATTATTGGCCATAATTTGTATAAGTATTTCAGTCATCTATTGGTTCATTGCTGAGATGTTAGAACACTGCAACATCACTAAAAAGAAGACAGGGGCTAAAAACACGAGTAGTCAGACAAACAAAGATGTTGGAAACAAACCCCCAGGTTAGCCAAACTTATCTGGAAGAGAAAACAAAGCTGATCTGTAAAATGATTACCAAACATCCATCACACTACACACACACTTACTGCCTTGACTGCTGTACCTGCCGAAGTTCTGCAAACAGATATATTTCTTGTTTTCTTGTGTTTTCTTATCACACTGAAAACAATCTCCATCTAATCACACCATTTTTATTAAACCCTGAAAAACATTTTTCTTCAAATGAGTGAAAACATTTGACAGTGCAGTGAGACCTTTCACCTGTTTCCAATACATATCAGCTTGTTGGAATTTTGTAGAAATTAGTGTCAGTATTCTGAAGACAGAATAAGGAAAACTGAATAAAGAATCAAGAAAACCCTGAAACAGGTTGAAATGATCCGGTTACACTGGCAGACTTTTTAAATTACTTTTAAGCAAATTAGACTTTTAAGACTTAAAGCTAATATTGTTGTACTGGCAAACAATTGCTTATTAACACATCCAGCTGACATGGAGCAACATTAGCATTAATTTGCAGTCACATTTCTATCCAATAGGTCTGTTAGTCTCCACCAACTCATGAGAAAAATATCTCTTTTTATGCTAAATGTTCCACTACCTTCACCAGCTAGTCTCTAACTGTGTCTGTCTGCTGTTCAGTGCGGTTTAAACCATGAGCCTTAGTCTCTACCATGTACCCAGAAAATCAACCAAATCAACCAAATCATTCTCATGCTTTACATCAGCTGGTTGCTATCTTGAAAGTTAGATTTGCTATGAGCCAGCACCTGGGGACGTGCACGCTACTGTGAGAATCCCAAACAATGAAACTGAGCCCTCTGAACAACACTGCTGCTTATCCCCCACATGTTCCAGAGAGAGGGGTCTTTCTGGGGCACTGACATTGGATCCCACCTCTCGGTCCTGGGATGGGGATCAGGCCCAGCGGGGGGGTGGGAGGTGGAGGGGGAGGAACTGGAGGGTAAGGCAGAGAAGGGCGGAGAGAATGGATTGTCCATGGGTGTTTGGGAAGCTGAGGAATATGAGGGGGTATTACTGCCCGGCACAGCAGCCAGATGGACAGCAGATGACTTTTGTTCTCCCAAATACTCCGCAGGCTGAGGGAGGAAGAGGAGGAAGAGGGGGTGTAGAGGAGTAAAAGCAGAGGGAAGGAGGGAGGGGGCAGGAGGAGAGAGGAGACAGGCTTAGGAGAAAGTTTCAGTTTTACAGGGCAGGTTTTTTTCCTTCTCTGGACTCTAACATGTACATCAAAACTATTTGTGTGTCCCAACATGTCCTGCCGTGAAAAAAATCACTATATCCTCTACACAGTTATTACATCCGCTATTACTTAAGCTGGGAAGTTTTGCATGCAATTAAGAAAGACGCTAGAAAACTTTCATTTCATAGATACGATTTCCATCAGCTGACGATCCCCGGTATCCTAGAACCAGTCTAATATCCTGCAGGCTTAACTCAACTGTGTTCTCAAATTAAAATCTAATTGTTCAACTTCACCACAGCGGGCGTGCCAGCACAGGAGCAGGAGCTGCTCCTAGTCTGTCCCCAGCTGCTGGATCTTCTCGTTGTAATATCTGCTGCTCTGCAGGCCTGTACTGCCCCCTGGTGGTGGAGAAAACCGGACACAAGCTTCAACAATCCCTCCACCTTATGCTGCCCACCCACTTTTTGAACCCCTGGCACTGAAGGGGCAGGTTGTGGATCAGGTGGGGGCCTTTAGATACTTGGCATTACATTGAAACAGACATATAAAATAGAGTCTGGTCATTATCTGTTGTCTGTAACAAAACAAGGCCCAGGATCACCTCTTTTTATTGAGGAAACTCAAGAACTTTAACATTTTAACAGCTGTGTACAAATCCCTCATCAAGTCTGTCCTCACTTTCACTATTACATTCTGGTATAACATTCTCCTAAAACAAATCAAACAAATTGATCATGGTCATTATTGATTATATGTTGGCATCAAGTAAAGAGTTTATGATAGCAGCAGGGGATTTTGATATAGTATAGTTCCCAGAGTAATAGGTCTGTCACAGTTTGCCTCTCATGTCCTCTTTCACCCAAATGAGCTCTGGTTCTTGAACCGGTTCCATTCAGGATTCTTGGAACCTTGGTGCTATCTAGTGAACCAGTCTGTGTTTCCACCAGTTTTGAGTGGAACCATTGTAATCAAGGATGCGTCAATGGAGGGTGTTGCACAATGCACAATGGAAGTAAACATTAGAAGCAAGATGGCGGATCGCATTGATTACCTGCAAGCTTTTGTTCTGTTATTACAGATATTTGTTTTTGGACCAACTATTGATGATAAGAAGACGTAGAAGACTTTTACCATAGTAGACCACAGACCATTGTTGCCTTCCCCATCCTCTCTTTCCAACCTGTAGAATATGACATGCCCACTGATGACGTCACGTGAATTGTGATGACGTTCACACTTCAGGTCAAAGTTAACCTGCTATTTTTTGGTTCCAGCTGGGAACCAACTTTTTGGGTTCTGAACCAATTTATTTTTGGTTGAAATGCTCCGAACGGTTCAAAATAAGTTGCGTGAACCGGAACAGAACCCGTTCCATGTTGTTGGGAAAGGGATATCACTCCCTTCCTGCAGCCACACACTAATCACCAGCCTTCTGCATTACTCTCTCTACCTGTCCCTGTCTCCAGCCCCTGCTCACTCCTCACAGGCCATGTTCTTTCCTCCTTCTCCCCAGACCTGCCATCCTCGAGCCATCCACCAGATGCCCTCAGACTTTATCACCAGACTTCCTCATCCACCTGCTCACCTGTTCTCACTTCCCTCATCAGCCACTCACTACTTATACAGGTCCAGATCCTTTGTCAGTTCATCCTAGTTGGCATGTGCTTTGTTGTTTAGCTGCTATGTTGCTGTCTTGCCTTGTGTTTGTTCCTTCAAGCTTCTGTCACCTGAACCTGGACCTGCCTGCCTGTTCCCTGTCTACCTGCCTGTCTACCCACCTTCCAGTGCCTGCCTTTAAGCTAATTTTATTATAATAAATCATTGACCTGCACCAGTCTGCCTGTTCCATCTGCGTTTGGGTCCTTCCCCTGCTGCCTGCACTTCCCACCGTGACAAAGTCTTTCTATAATATATGAGTGGCAAAAACTTTGAGAAAAGCCAAAAGGAACTTGGAAGTACTGATGTCTGGAGAACTTTGCACTCCAGTGAGAATGATTACACTCAAAATCTTACCATATTCATTGAAGACTTGAATATGTCTTTGTGTTTAGTAGATCTACCAAAAAGAGAGAGTGTCAAATTCATCAGATAACTTTATCAGCTCATTCTATGATTTCTACAAAAATGCATGTTAATCTGGAAAAAAGGATAACAAGCTATATACACCAATCAGCCATAACATTATGACCACTGACAGGTGAAGTGAAGAACATTGATTATCTCGTTATAATGGCAGCTGTCAGTGGGTGGGATATATTAGGCAGCAAGTGAACATTTTGTCCTTGAAGTTGATGTGTTGGAAGCAGGAAAAATGTTTAAGCGTAAGAATGTGAGAGACTTTGACAAGGGCCAAATTGAGATGGCTAGACGACTGGGTCAGAGCATCTCCAAAACTGCAGCTCTTGTGGGGTGTTCCCAGTCTGCAGTGGTCAATACCTACCAAAAGTGGTCCAAGGAAGAAAACCGGTGAACCAGCGACAGGGTCATGGGCGACCAAGGCTCACTGATGCGCGTGGGGAGCGCGGCCCGTGTGGTCCGATCCAACAGAAGAGCTACTGTAGCTCAAATAGCTGAAAAAGTTAATGCTGGTTCTGATAGAAAGGTGTCAGAACACACAGTGCATCGCAGTTTGTTGCGTATGGGGCTGCGTAGCCGCAGACTGGTCAGGGTGCCCATGCAGACCCCTGTCCACTGCCGACAGCTCCTACAATAGGCACGTGAGCATCAGAACTGGACCACGGAGCAATGGATGAAGGTGGCCTGGTCGGATGAATCACGCTTTCTTTTACATCATGTGGATGGCCGGGTGCGTGTGCGTCGCTTACCTGGGGAAGACATGGCACCAGGATGCACTATGGGAAGAAGGCAAGCCGGCGGAGGCAGTGTGATGGTTTGGGCAATGTTCTGCTGGGAAACCTTGGGTCCTGCCATTCATGTGGATGTTACTTTGACACGTACCACCTACCTAAACATTGTTGCAGACCAAGTACACCCCTTCATGGAAACGGTATTCCCTAATGGTAGTGGCCTCTTTCAGCAGGATAATGCGCCCTGCCACAATGCAAAAATGGTTTGAGGAACACGACAACGACTTCAAGGTGTTGACTTGGCCTCCAAATTCCCCAGATCTCAATCCAGTCGAGCATCTGTGGGATGTGCTGGACAAACAAGTCCGATCCATGGAGGCCCCACCTCGCAACTTACAGGACTTAAAGGATCTGCTGCTAACGTCTTGGTGCCAGATACCACAGCACACCTTCAGAGGTCTAGTGGAGTCCATGCCTGCACGGGTCAGGGCTGTTTTGGTGGCAAAAGGTGGACCTACACAATATTAGGCAGGTGGTCATAATGTTATGGTTGATCGGTGTATGTTGCAGTCTCCTTTCTCCTAAAGAATTATGATGCAGTAAATGTGGATAATCAAATTTCTACAATACAAAATTTTTTGACTGCTCCAAAATAACAACTAATTATAGCAAAGCAAAAATGGGAGAAACAATTCGAAATTGTGATTGACACTGAGCAATAAGAGGATATTTGTACTGACACTAAATATGATTAGTCTGCACCTTCCAAGTATTGGAGGTAATGAGGAGCCATATGCAACCTTCACCCGCATATTCTGGTCATGTGAAATGTTAAAATAATGTGGGATTGGTGTGATATAAATAGAATGTATTATGAAAACTTCTATGCGTCCAGATTTTATATTATATTTGACTTATTAGGTGTAATGCCTACAGAAATAATGGATAAAAAGGACAAATATTCATATAGATTAATTCATATATTCATATAGAATAATGAGTTCTTAGTTATTGTAATGTCCACATCTAAAGTATAGACAAATGGAAAGAACTGAAGGAAATTAAAAGTATGCAGAATTTTTTTTTTAATAAAATCTGAGGTAATACTGAATGTTTCAAAACAAAATGTGCTAAATGACTGTGCTATGTAAAATGGAATCATGGATGAAATTAACATGGCTCTGTTCTATTAAAGTGTCCCAGTAAGCCATGGCAGTGTGACAGTGAGCCAGTGTACACAATACCAGGATGCTCAAACTGAAGCAGCTAAATGGAATTCAGCAATCATTTTTATTTACTTCCTAGTGTCACATTTCAAAATACCTTCTGTGAAAAAGACTCATTGCAAGAAGTCTTTAAAATGGGGTTCTGAGAGATGCATAACACTAATTTCTTACATCAAGTGTAATATATGTATATTGTTCCTGGTAACACTAGATGGCAGCAATGTGTTTCATGACATAAAAAGACTGCTTTTTCTGTCAATTTGACTTCACTTCGGAAATTCCTTTTGCCCTATATAAGGGTTCCCAGACTGCTTCCAGAGAAGCCCATGCAGAGAAGGAAAAGTGAAATTTCAGAGTTATTGCGCTTAGCTGATTCAATTCAGTTTTATTTATATAGCGCCATATCATAACAAAGTTATCTCAGGGCACTTTTTCATATAGAGCAAGTCTAGACCGACTCTTTATATTTACAGAGACCCAACAGTTCCCACCATGAGCAAGCACTAGGCAACAGTGGCAAGGAAAAACTCCCTTTTAACAGGTAGAAACCTCGAGCAGAACCAGGCTCTAGGTGGGCTGTCATCTGCCTCGATCGGTTGGGTTGAAGGGGGACGGGGGGAGCGGGAAAGAGAACATACAGCAGCACAATACAGTTCCACACAGACATGTAACGCAATGGTTGTAATGGTATGGATGTTAACACCAACAGAAATAATACTAAGAGCAACATTATAACAGCAATACTAATAGCAACAGCTAGCAACAGCAACTGCAGCAGCGGGTGCAGAGGAGGAGCACGGGGGCAGCAGGTGGCTGCAACCATAGATCCAGACTCTACAGCTCCGGAGGCAGAAACACCTGCAGAAAGCAACAGAAGGAGAGAGAGAGAGAGAAAGGGGAGAGAAAGCACACAACTACGGGAAGAAGTTGAATTAATAACAAGCATTGATGGGATATGAGGATATGTTTGCACATGGATCGAATGGATTATAACAACTGTGATAGTTTGTTCTTGCCACTGTTAAATCTTTAAAAGTTCTCTGGATTTTCCTTCGAGAAACATGAAAATATTTTAAACCCTATTAGATAAGGTATTAATCCCTGATGTTACATTTTCAAATGACGACAACGGTGAAAAGTAGACTGCGGTTATTTTTGTAAGGATATCATTATTTGTAGAGGTCGCTTAATCATTGTTTTTTTCTTTTGCCATTAGTTGGTTGTCCAGATATTTCCGACGCCTTTTGAAATCACCGTTTCTCTCCGCCGCGGTTTCCTCCGCACGAGCAGCTGTCAGCCAATGGGGTTTGAGATGTGGCGACATCTCTGCGATTCAGGAAACCCTCTCCTCCTCCGCCACTCAGTAAATTAAGCAAGAGCGCGTAAATCCCACTTCCCGTTTTAACTTTCAAAATAAAACCGTAAATATAAATTAGAAGTATTTATCTTTAGCCTATATACAGTCTATGCTCACGACCTTTTAACTCATTAGATAGCCAAGTGAAAATGACAGATAACAGGCCTACATAAAATGAGCCTGTTTTCTGATGAAATATACATTGGCCTTCCTCTTACACTTAAATGAAAAATATAAAGAATGAGTTTACGTATGGCCACATTTAGGCTAAAGAATCAAAGAATTGTAGCCAATAGGAGAGGATTAAGAAGATATTTAACACTTATGTGTATTCGTGTATGTACGTACGTTCAGCTAAAGTCCTTTTGGATCGTCTATCTAGGCATTTGAGCTTTCTTTTGGATATATCAGTACTGTGAGCATTGTCCCTATTTCACTTTTTAAGGAAGTACTTCCTTGACACCTTTTGTTGTTTAAAGTGGAATCCCCAATTAATGGTTAGACATTGTGGATGAAATATATGATGGAAAATCCCAACCATATTCAACAGTCTGAGATTAATGAAAAGTAGCCTAGAAAAAGTGGACTGGTCAGAAAACCAATCCCAAAGTCACTCACAACTAAAACCATTGCATTAAGAATACTGAGAAGCCTTGCACTGTGACAGTAACATTTCTCCCCCACTGACACCATGTTGTCTGTTTGGCACGAAAAGCAATGTAATGTAAGAAATAAAAAGCGTCATGTTTCAGTGTTCAAGTTGATACTTTTATTTTTAAGATAATAAAACTATTTCCGGTTCTGTCGACCTCTGCTGTCTGAACTTGACTCAGCTCAGGTCTTACAATCTTGAACGGAGGTGACTGATGAGTGCAGTGTAGTGGAGTCGCCTGGCTCTTTCTTTAACGTAGATTTTCCCAGTTTTTATTCAGTGTTTTACGGAACATTTTCTCTAGAGGTGAAGCGTTACACGTCGGTCGAAGATGTCTGTGGCCGGGCTGAAGAAACAGTTCCACAAAGCCAGTCAGGTATGGAGACGCCTGTTATTGCTCGTTCATAACAATTGTTAGGATGTGGACCATGTTTGCAGCTAACGGTAAACGGAATCGGGCTTCAGGTGGTTAGAAAACATTAACGCCAACTTTAAATTCTTACATTTAACTGTGGTAGATTGTGGCGCCAATTCAGTTTCTAGGCATTTTAAGCTATCTGTGTAACGTTACTTTTTTTTTATCCAGGTTAGTTCGTTTTGTGCGGAGTCAACGTCACACCAAACTCCGTTGAGAAATCCGAAAATGAAACGTATTCTCGCATATAGGCAAACACACATTCGTTGTTTGACTTCATTTAAGAGCCCTTACGAAACAGTGAAATCCCGTGGCTATTTCGGCTTTGTTACTTACGCATAAATTATTCATCTCAAAACACACCACTTTAATAACATTTCAAATGTTAGACCTAGTTACTGTTACTGTCTAGTACCAGTGGGAGAACCTGGTAATATCATAATGTCAGGAAAAGCTAGCTCTAAGAAGAGTGAAAATACTAATATTTAATAGGAAATATCAATAAGTAGGTAGTAATATGTTTACCTATCTACGTTATAAAATTCAAGATCTATAATTTTCTGTCTAAGTTAGGTGGTTATCTATAGGAGAAATTTGAGATATTGAAGGAAACCACACGTAAGCCTAGTTTTACAGTATTACAGCAGCTATTAGATTCAGTTTAGCTAGTGAGTATAGCTAATTATGTTCCGTCCAGATGTCATGATAAGTGTCTTACTATTCAACAGTCTGTTTTGTCACACAAGAATCAAAAGTACTGGAACTGTCTGCTGTAGACTAGCAATGTGTTTCAGACTTGTCACACCTGCAACTCACTGTAATTTACAGGCAGGCAGAATGACACAAATCCATCAGAAACATTGATCCAACAGGACTTCTTATAATAACTTCACACACAGAGGTTGAACCTATTGTTTAATCTGGGCATGCACCCACTACTCTTAACTGCACTGTAACGTTATGACGCTCATAAAATTCAATTTAGAACGGATTGGCCTGGTTATTCCCACAGCCTCCTCCCACCAAAATACACCATGGTGGGTGGCTGTGAGTAACTGTGAACCAGTTCTAACATTTAGATAACATGTCATTGGAAACAAATGCAGCCTGGTGGATCTGTTTGTCTAAATGAGCAGTGGCTCTTAATGACTCAGAAATATTTAAAGCTTTGTTTAAACCTTTTAAGAACCTTTGCCGGTAAAGTAAGCAGCAACACCAGATTCCCAGGTGGAAATGGATCAGGTTAGAATGGAGTTTGGCGTGAGGCTTTTTTTTACTGAACAGTTGTTGTCCATCTGTTAGGTGTTCCCTAATCTCTATAATCAGATATCTGCATAGGAATGCAGAATCTGTAGGCAAGGGACAAGATTTTAGTATCTGAAGCATTCTGGTTTCCGTTTGGTCAATACTACTTGGACTACAATCACGTTTGAGTGGGCTTTGGTTGCATGCAGGTAAACAAGAGGCGGAACACACTGGCCGAAATGCAATCTCGAAACCCATCAGCTATTGTTTGACGACGATTTAGCTTTTTATCAATCTCGAAACCCTAGAGATTAACTTTTTATTAGCTTTAAAAATAAATTCTGCATTCAAATTGGCGTCCTGATGGTTTCCGAGATTGTTAATCGGACTGTAAACCATGACCGGCGCATTGAAGAGGAAGTCTTGGCCGGATATCTGTTATCTGGATATCTAGCTACACCGGAAGCCCTAAAACACTGCCCGTTGCCCCCAGAGGCTAAAATGTCGACAGGCAATAGCCGATGGGTTCCAAGATTGGGTCTTCCCATGTAGCCCAGCTGATGCATTTGGCCTTTGGACATAGAGGGGTTCTGCTACCTGACAGAAAGTATTGGGTTTCAGGTTGGGTTTGAGAGCTTCAAGCTTGGGCTGGGTCTTGGTTTTGTTATTTTCAAGTAAAATCTTTCTCTTTCTCTCTCTCTGATTGTGCCAATAAAGTGTGTCCATGTGACGTGTGTTCCAAGTAGATATGCAATGCTCAGTGGGGACTAGAAAGAGACAGTATAGTCAATGGATTGCATTAACTTGGCAAGCTAACATTACTGGACAAAGCAAAAATATAGCTTTGGGTTTGGGTCTCCTGCAGAACTCTAGGACATAGCCCACTAGAGCAGCTACCTATGTAGATCACCTCATCAACTCAAACCTCAAATTTATGTTGCATCAATTGATGAATAAATGTCACCTGTCGTATTGGCTACATAACATGATAATAAGTCACCAAAGATTTCAGCTTCCTATATGTGACTGTAGACCTCAAGTCAGGTCATGTAGTCATTTCAACTTTAATCACAAAAATACAGGGTATAAAGCGGAGTTATAAAAGAGACAAACATCTGTTTAGGAGTTAAGGAGCACTCTGTCAAGCCTTAACTGAACTTTGAACCTGAACTTTTTAGGTTGATATTATTTTAATCAAAATATTGCTAAAGGCATACAGTCAGTAGGTTGCCTGAGAGACACACGTCGGGGCCAAATTTTCCAGTTTATGTATAAAACTGGGGTCATCCATAAAAACAAAGGCCTGTCTCAAATGCAAGTATGGTGCCTGATGTATTTTTGTGCTGTTAAGGTAAATAAATAATCTAATGAAGAATTTTGAGATTTAGAGAATTTACAGATTGCAATTTAATTTGCAGTTGTAACATTGGTTAGATGTTTTCCTGGAATTCGTCCAATCCCTACCTCATGTCCAGTGGAAAGTCCTTCCACTTGCCTCAGGTTATAACTGTCATCATGTCTTGTGTGCCATTGAAATTCCCATACCAAATAGCATCAGTTATCTAACTAGATAAAGAGAGAGTGCTGACGTTGGTGATGACCTTAGAGCAGCATCTGGGTGAATCATAGATCAGGGCTCATATTAGAGATTTACTGTCTAATTCAGAGTATCGCCATCCTGTCCCCTCACAGCAGAGAGGGAATCTCTGGGCTTCTGCAGGGGAATATGAATGTAATTATTGTGATTACTGGTGGTAGTTATTCCGAGCTAAATGTCAACCTGCCACTTCCGGTTTGTGTCTGTGCTTGTTGCTGTTGTTGTGTGATCTCCTCCGTACTTTGATCAGTGTGATTGAACATTGAGCTAGACATGTAGTTACTCTTTCACAGCCTGTTTCATGACGTAGCATGGAGGTCAGGTCTCTAACATTCCACTTTCCGTTCCACTCTCACTTCTTTTTATTCATTCAATTCAATTCAGTTTTATTTATATAGCGCTATATCATAACAAAGTTATCTCAGGGCACTTTTTCGAGTAGAGCAAGTCTAGACCGACTCTTTATATTTACAGAGACCCAACAGTTCCCACCATGAGCAAGCACTATGCGACAGTGGCAAGGGAAAAACTCCCTTTTAACAGGTAGAAACCTCGAGCAGAACCAGGCTCTAGGTGGGCGGTCATCTGCCTCGACCGGTTGGGTTGAAGGGGGAGGGGGGGAGCAGGAGAGAGAGAGCAGGAGGAAAGAGAACATACAGCAGCACAATAGAGTTCCACACAGAGATGCAACGCAATGGCCGCGGCAATGGCATGGATGTCAACACCAACAGAAACAATACTAAGAGCAACATTACAGCAGCAATACTAATAATAATAGCAACAGCAACTGCAACAGCGGGTGCAGAGGAGGAGCACGGGGGCAGCAGGTGGCCGCAACCATAGATCCAGACTTTACAGCTCGGGAGGCAGAAACACCTGCAGAAAGCAACAGAAGGAGAGAGAAAGGGGAGAGAAAGCACACAACTACGGGAAGAAGTTGAATTAGTAACAAGCATTGATGGGATATGAGGGCGTACAGATGGAGAGGAAGAGGAGGAGAGAGGAGCATCATGGGGTGGCTCAGGGCTCACCTGAGTCAGCCCTACTATAAGCTTTATCAAAGAGGAAAGTCTTAAGCCTACTCTTAAATGTCAGGAGGTTGTCCGCCTCCCGTACACAAACTGGGATCTGGTTCCACAGGAGAGGAGCCTGATAGCTGAAGGCTCTGGCTCCCATTCTACTCTTAGAGACTCTAGGAACCACAAGGAACCCTGCATTCTGGGAGCGCAGTGCTCTAGTGGGGTAATAGGGTACTATGAGCTCTTTAAGATATGATGGTGCCTGACCATTAAGGGCTTTGAAGGTGAGGAGAAGGATTTTAAATTCTATTCTGGATTTTACAGGAAGCCAGTGTAGAGAAGCTAATATTGGAGAGATATGATCTCTTTTCCTGGTTCTTGTCAGTAAACGTGCCGCAGCATTCTGGATCAGCTGGAGAGTCTTAAGGGACTTATTATTTATTTCATTGCACACGAGACAAATGAAATACAGGCTTTTCCTTTTGTTGCCAGTGATTTCACATGTAAACCCCCCTTTTACAGTACTTTTGACCTGTTTTTTCCCTGGTACCCGTTTGATCTCGCTGTTGTTCTGAGTCATGCAGTGATGAGCAGTCAAAGCCATGGCTGTGGTTTCCTGCTACTGGAAACACAGTGAGAAAATATCTGAAAAGAACAGCTAGGCTGTATCAATCAGAGTTATCACCCCTGCAGAAAAGCGAAGAAAATATCAGTTTTTAGAACTAGATGTATGTCAAAAATATTGTTTGGTATTTCACCTGCTTCCTGAAGTGGAAATGAGAGAGTGACCGGGGCTGACACAAGATCTCTCTCAACCAGCAGAAGATAACTGGGAAGGGAAACACTGTTGCTTCCTGTTTATTTTAACCATATCTGAATCCTTTTCCACTATTATTGGAAAAGGGGCAAGGGGAATGTAGTGGAATATAATCTCTGGCCATTTTAGACAAATCAACGTGTGTGTGTTGTTTTAGAAGTGTGCATTGTCCATCGCCCTCTAAGTCAACACTGATTTGAATTGTATGAAGCAGAAGTTAGGGCTGTGACTAACAACTGTTTTCATTATTGTTTCATCTGTTGGTTATTTTTTGGCTTCACCAGCAAACAATCTTTTAGTTTTTAAAATGTCAGAAAATACGAAAAAGATGCCCATCACAATTTCCCAGAGCCCAAGATGAAATTTTCACATGTCTTGTTTTGTGCAGCCAACAGTCCAAAACCCAAAGATATTTAGTTTACAATGACAGAAAACACAGAAAAGCAGCAAATCCCCACACCGATGCTGGAGCCAGTGAATGTTCAAAACTGTTGTGCAATAATTACTAATACGACCATTGATGAATAAAGGATGAACTGTTTTAGAAATATCTGGATTTTGATAAAAAGTAAAAGTAACAAGCCTGTAAAGCCTACATAAAAATGTAATGAAATGTCAACTACAACTCCCATGGAGCATTTTGGTAAAAATCATCCAACAACTGAGCTTAAAATTCTGTTGTGTGTGTGCTGATAACGGCAAGGTGAAGCTGAGGATCACATGTAGCACACACAAATCCTACAAACAGGGGCTTTGAGAAAACCTCTAAAAACATTTCTGGATCCACACCAAAGACAAATGACTTGTTCCTTGGCCCAAGGCCTAACTTCATACGAAACTACACCCTGTGCAAATTTCTAAGAAGTCATTAACAAACAGTACAACAAACAAATGGGAACAAAAGTCACGCTGCAGCTGAAAACATCCAAATTCGCTTTTGTTTTGTTAATGTGAAACAAAGATCTGATGTTTTTAACCAGTGGGAACAGGAAGAAGCTGCATGGAGTCTCATTTTTCCAATTCCCATCTGGACCATAGGGGTGAGGCGACAGAGACGACAGTAGCGGTTGTAAGGAGCAGCTAACTTTTGTGTTTGCCATGTTGATCGAAGGAATGTGGCAATTTAAGAGTTTTTATTTCTCTAAGTGAACTTACAGAAATCAATGAGCAGAAAACCCAACCTATTTGAATCACTGAAAAAATCAGAGATGTGGGTAGCAATGTAGAGGTCTGGAACCAGGAAGAATTTGTCATTAAATTTAGATTGGATATGTTAGAGTAGAGTGTATATGAGGATAACAGGATTCAACAATGGAATGAAATTAAAATAGCCCACTTGTGTTTAATTACTGTCTACTATCTTTTGGGTCACTTTACACTGTAAATTTGGCAGTGGTTACGTTCAAGATACAAACAGTCCTAAATAAATAAAAGAACAGTACTATGAATTGACTGTGAATGTGAGAAGGTGTAAGCACACTAGTTTCTGGTGTATCTGACACTGAGGTGACGCATGCAGAAGACCTAGATATAATCTGTCCTGCCTCTATGACTTGATAACGGCACTGTTGTTGTTTTGGATCTACAGCTTAGTTTACTGTGCAAAGTCCACAGTACAGGTGGAACCCATTGTTAGTGGAGTTTTATCACTGATAGTCCTGACGTCTCACACACAGAAATGGCAGGCAGTGTCATAAAAACCTGCAATTATCCAATTTCTCTGTCCTCCACTGTGATTTCCACTTCATGAGAGTGTAAACCTGAAATAAAAGTATCCACTTTAGTGGCAGGTGGGCTCTTCACCATTGAATGATTTACTACAACAACAGTTCCACTTTGTCTTCTGATAAATCTGTGAAACAAAACCAGAGGCCTTGGAACTTTGAATGCAGGTAGCTATTTTGAGTTGGAATTTGAAGTTTAAGGTCTTGAAAGATAGATTTAGAGTTAGCTGGTCTTGTGGTACCATGGTTCAACAAGTGTTTTTCATTCAATAGCTGATTTTAGCTGATACAGGCCTATTATGTAGACTTTTTAATAGATTAATTGATTATGGTAAAAAAATGTAAGACAGCTACTTTGTACAAAGTCGACAAACAGCTTTATCTTTGTTAGTTACTTTTCCATCTACGGTGTAGAACCTAGAATGCTTCTCAGATGCTTTGGTGTTGTGATTGTCCGCTCAGGGCAGCTTTGCTCGCTAGTGTCCTCCATCTTCGTAGCAAACAACATAACATTACTAGCTTAGTTTACTGATGGGTCAATATGGCGTGCAATAGGTCAAGCTCAATCAATTTTTAGAGCGCCCTCTGCTGGATCACAAGGCAACTACTACTTCAAACGGTCTGTTGCACTTATAGACTGTAAACTTTGAATTCAGACAGGTCATTACAGTTTGAATATCAACACTTTCCCCCAGGTTCGAACAAATGTTCGAATTTCAAATGAAAACTGAAAGCCCTGGTGCTTGTTTGGAAAGATGTTGGGTTTTTGAGATTTGATTTGGCCTAGGCTCAAACCCATCCCACGGCATTCATGGGGTTGTTCTCAGTTGTATACACGAAAAGAAACGGAGGTAGTTGTGTAAAGAATAAAAACAGAACTTGAGAAAGACGTTCAAACCTTTTCTACTTTCACACCTGACACACCTGGCCAATCAATTCGTAAAGTGGATGTGATTTCTGGATTGTCCGTTTCAGAAAGTTTCAAAGTTAATCGTCCTGTATTCTGTCGTCATGAAGGCGGAAACATACTAAATCCTTTAATCAATTAAAAACCAAACTCCCTATCAGTGGAACAGTCTAGGGGTTTGAGCTGCCTCATATCTTCCTCAGAGGTCAGAGTACAGAACTGTGCTGTCACGTGCATCCACGCCTGCAACATCAATTATTTTTTCTCTGTTTGAAGTAGCAACATGTTATCACAATAACCTATGTACGCCTGCAACCTGCTACAGAAACAAAATGCCACTAGATAGAGATAGAGCTGACACCTCTGTGAAAAGAAGCCATCCATCTTTAATGAGTGATGGAGGGCCACAGTCGCCTGGTGGTCTGGTAGGCAGCCTTTCAGCTCATTAACATTTCAGCAGCTCATCATCATTGTGTGTGGCTTCAGTGGGACGCAGATCAGCCAGTTTGTGTTGGTGGTAGAAAATAAGAGGCTTCCAGCAGAACAGCAGCTGATATATGATATACAGAAACAGGGTGTCCTCTTGGAGGATTTCCCAAAGACTGAAATATATCGATAGCTTCTCTTTCCCACCTTGTTTCTACTACAGTTTTTCTAGTGGTTTCAGAGGAAAACCAAAAATGTTTGTTTAAAAACTTTTATTTAAGAATAAAGGACTTGACATACAAAGATGTTTTGCAAGACATCATATTTAAGGAAATCTATAGAGAACTACTTAAGAAAGTATGATTTAAGATGTGTGGTGGAAATCCTACTCTTTATGCACCATAGCATGCTCCACATACGCCAAACTGTTATTTGGCAACAGTATGTAAATGGTAGCTGATGCCTTGGTCACACTGAAAAAACATTTGTGCAAAACTTTTGCAGAAATATAAAGTATTCAGACTCAAAAATCATTTGTCGAAATAAAATTGCGGCTGGCATAAAATACAGATTGCGGCGGGTTGGAACAATCGGGTGCAGAACCAGGGGATAATGGCGTAAAAAGCAGTGGGAGAAGATGGGTGCAATCTTCCAAAAACAGACACAGACCTTATTTGTTTCTGGTTCAGAGCTCCTGATAGAAGAGTTTCTGTTTATGCTCTTCAGGAAAGAGAAATATATGGGAAATGAACGGCGGGAGAAAGGATTATGGGTATGGGATGGGTTCCAATAACGGTTTCCATTGTGGATCCACCTCCACGTTGGTGAAATACCTGGATCTGTTCAGCTCTAACTAATCTCTTAGTATATCTTTTAGGTTGTAGCTCCTTTTTTTTATTAGCAAAGATCAGACATTGAGGTAATAGACTTCCCATTTTAATCTGACTGTTGCTTTCGCTGGTTGAAATGACAAAGTTTGTTGTCAGATTTTTTCAGCTGTAGCTAATTAGTCATAATTCCAGAAATAACAAATTCAATAAGAACTAAATAAAACTTTTGGCTGTTTTCTGGTTAATGTTGCCTCTGCAAGTTGGCATCTGTATTGCTATATGAAACACCACTCTGGATTGTTTATAAAAGTCTTTTTGCAGCTCGGCAGGAGCTCAGTTAAACTTTAAAGCATTTCATATCAACTTAATAGCTCTGAATCAGGACCTCCAGGATTTCAAGCAAGTAACTCATCCTCTCTGTCTGTGAAGCTAAAGTTAGCACTCAAGCTAAACTGGAGATCTGTTAAAAGTATAGTTTAATGGTTGTCATACAACATTGTCATAAGTCACTTTCTAGTATTTTTTTCATTATTACCAAAAGACTATGGACAACATATGTGGTCGTCAACATAAAAGATAGCTAATGCCACTGTTGAATGCTGTGACGATTATCCTTGAGGTGAATAATGTTCAGGCTACCACTAATGTAGAGGCTTAAATGTGACACTGTAACACTGTCGGACTCATGATGGACAGTTAAAAAAAAAAAAAAAGGATTCTTGTCAAAACCTGATGCATACACTACCCACAATTCAACTTGACTGCAGACACTTCAGGTGTGTTATGCGGCTAGTGTAGCGTGTAACTTCACAACATTTTTTTTTATTTTCAAACTTATAGTCTCACGTGATGTCATTTCAGCCCCAACCGACGTTGGGACTGAAGTGACATCACTTGAGGCAATTCACCAGACTTTACACAGCTCCCTCAGGAGAGACAAAACACAACAATTTTTCACATATACAGTAGTATTCCCCAAGATTTGTAAACAGACTTTGCAGTATAAAATCAAGTTACTCTTTAATAAAGGAATCCGTTAGAAACATTGCAGTTAAATTTTATATACCTCACTTTTTCTTTCAAGACAGTTTGAGCAACAAAACAAATA
The DNA here is from genome assembly GCA_008360985.2 of Macquaria ambigua. Taxonomy (NCBI): domain Eukaryota; kingdom Metazoa; phylum Chordata; class Actinopteri; order Centrarchiformes; family Percichthyidae; genus Macquaria; species Macquaria ambigua. The sequence goes on from VMKM01002087.1 coordinate 39,508, forward strand.
AAAAATGAAATGAGTGGTTTTCCATTAATCCCATCTTGTTTTCTATTACACTTACAAATCACCTCAAGAATAAGGTGTGCAGTAAGTAGGCTACACCTGTTGTTTCAATGGGTCAGATAATGGTACATATTTATTGATAGCTTGTGCTGCTCAGATTATTAGCAGGTTGTGTTAAGAGGTTTTTAACACTGATCAGGCTACCACTCAAAGTGTGTGTCTCTGCCCTCTTAGTCAACGAATGCCAATTACAGATCTCAGTGGAATCTGAATTTCAGTTGATAGTTACTAAGGTCTTTATAGCAGTAGTTATGAACCTAAATAGATTAGTAGGGGTTTCCCCGAATAAGAATTTACATATTTGAATCTGATTGGTCAAGTCGAGTTGCAATGCTTATTGGAATGCACAGATTTGATTGGCTTAGTAGCATCACGTGAGATGATTTGCAACCTATGCTGTAAGTTTCCTGGGCCGCTAAACCAGTGCCATCAAGTGTAGAAAAACTGCACCGGTTAAAATAGAAATGCTCAGTCAAACTTCAATAATTCTCAATAATTTATCGCTTATGGGTCCGGGTCCAGATAGGATGGCATCTGGGGCCGGACCGCAGTCCGCCGATTAGTGACCTCAGCTATTCATCATGATTTATTGGGAGAAACCAAGCAGTCGAATCAGCCTCCTTAGATCAAATAGTCGACTATTCAAGGGTCACCGTTATAGATTTGTTGTTGTTTATAGATGGATTTGAAAGCATTCCGGTTAAAATTCATTTCATTGCAGAGATTGGAAGCGCAAGAATTTCCCAGAAATGTCTTGAGGTTGAAAAAAACTGTTAAGTTATTCATCTGGGCCAATATATCAACTGGATTTGTCTTATTACAGATATATTGGTATGGGTATATATAGCTGTGGATAAACAACAGGAAATGTCAGAACAGAAATGTCAAAGATATGTTTGAGGTCAATAGTGTCATGTTCACACAGTTTGTCCACCAGAGAGCACTGACAAGTTTATTTTTACACTGTATTGGTCACAATTATTTCAAAAAACGAATTTAAGGGATGCATTAAAAAATGTTTATGTTATGTGTTTATCTAAAAACAAAATCTATATCAGCCGATATGCAATTACTGGATTTTTAAACTCTGAAGTATCGATATCGATATTGTCCTGGAACATGTAGTATCAGTCAGGCTGTAGACAGTATTGGCAATATATCAGTGGTGTAATGAGGCTACCATTCTTCTTTTCCAGTGGCACTTTTTCCAGTTGAACTCTCTCAATAAACAACAGAGAAACTTGGAAGGAGAAATATGAAATATGAGTGGTATCATGCTTTCTAGTTTACCAGCTGTCATTATAATTTCATGTTCCACTCACACCGTGTGGCCTGACTGAAGGAATAATAATTCCATTAGATCTGGCCAGAGCTCGTCAGCTAACGACACCACTGATGGTAATGGACAAGTGTGTCCCTCCTCTGGACAGGCCTCTAGTGAGGCAATTACCTGGGATGGCAGGTTTAACCCAGGCATGACGAAGGAGGATTAATCAAATAATGTTACGCCATCCTGTCTGATGAGTTGTTTTTTTTTCTGAGAAAAGATTCATTAATTTTCTTGTAAATCTTCTGTTTTCAGTAGACAGCCTTGTGAAGTCAGGAGATGATTCTCCTGCAACAACTGACAGCAGCTTTGATTTCCTGAAATAGAGCATTGCTGTACGGGTCTGTAGGTTGGGGTTTGATACGTCTGCCTGACTGACTTAAAAGGGAAACATATTACAATGTGTGCTAGACTGCCTGCTGCCTCTTCCTTCCTGCACACAAGTTCCACCCACGGCTCAACAACCCTGAGTACCCCCCCTCCACACACACACACACACACACACACACAACAGACTGTGAAAGCTGTGGTTCCATACAAACCCAGCGCAGCGCACACACACACACACTATTGGCAATGTTGTTGGGTAGATAACTGTGTGTGTACAGTAAATGCTGAATGAAAGGTTCTTTTCACAATGTTATCTAGCCAAGGACATCTCAAGCTTTTCAATTTACAGACCTATCAGCTGGACACACGTGAGACTCTACACGCTTTGTACCAACGACACATCTGGGGGGAGGGAAAAGTTTTGCTTTTGTTTGTGTAGTAGTGAATTATATCTGTATATGCTGAGATAATATTGGTTAGAATCGTCAACTTCTCTAGCTGGGGAACCCATGTAGCCCTATCATGGACCCTGCGTGGTCCTTGATCCCTGAACCCTACTTTGACAACACTGTAGTGTGTGTTGTTGAGCAGGTGTACAATAAGCTGTCTGCCTTTCATTGACCCTATCAAATCAATCAGCTACCTTTAGTGAGGGTCTGTTGCTCTGAATAGATAGACACACACAGTGAAAACCTCTGAAATAGAAGAGTTTCTATTTACTTAAGGGGAATGGAATTTATAGCAGCACTGGTATGCATGCCTTGTGTAATCTTAGTGTGTCCAAGGTGATGTCTCTGCTACTTTAAAGAATTTCCCCTCAAACAAATGATAGTTAAAATTAGGGCTGCCCCCTGAAAGTCAAAGATTCGAATCATCAGTCAGAGACCCCTCAGTCGCAGTTGTTTTTTGTTTTTTTTTGTCAGTCAGTGTGCAGTGTACTTCTGGGGACATAACGACAATATTGTTAAACGTATTTACTTGTACATGATCTCAGCTGGAAATCACTGGGTGGCTCCAGTTTCCAACTCATTCCACCCATCACTGAACTAACAGACTCCTGCTCAAAACAGCAGGAAGTTCATAGCTCAATCCCATAGTAACTACTTGTTGTTAAAAATGTCTCTCAATATTTTTGTAAATGGCTGCGTTTATACAGCACTTTTATCCAAAGCGCTTTACAATTTTGCCTGTCATTCACCCGGATCACACACACATCATGGCAGCTGCCATGCAGGGTGCTTGCCTGACCATCGGGAGCAATTTGGGGTGTCTTGCCAAAGGACACTTCGACATGTGGACAGAAAGAGCTGGGGATCGAACCACCAACCCTGTTATTAGTGGATGACCCGCTCTACGTCCTCAATTTCATAATCATGTAAATGTCTGATTCTTCTGTCAAGTTTTAAAGTAAAAAATGATACAAAATTCAAACAGTTTTGATATCCACTACACACCTCTCTCCAGTAGAGTCAGTGCTGTTCTGTCCCTCCGCTTTGCCTCTGCAATACGGCTCCATTGGGAGACACAGTAAAACAATATGGTTCTGCTAACACACACACCCACAACAACAGAATTCCTGTGTACGTGTGTAGGCCAGTGATTCACCTCCTCGAGAGATTCCACATTGTTCTGAAAGGAAACTGCTGTTTACTCCAGTAGACTGCCTTTCATGTCACATTCCCTCCCCATCAATGGCATATCTTAGCTGAGGGGAAGGTGTGATCTGTGACAGACTGACAATGAGTCACAGTGCAACGAACAGGCAGAGCATCACACTCTTGTTTTTCACTTTCTTATGACCTTCTGCATTCTTTTCCTCCGTCCGTATTCACAGTTCAGCGAACCTGCCTCATAACTTGTCCAGACTCATTTCCCAAGATTTACTGCTCTGTGAGGCTGAGGGGAAAGAACATTATCTGTGCATTGCGTTAATTAGTATGAACCAATATTAACACCCTGCAAATTCTGAATAATTTAATTAACCTTGCTGTCTTTAAATCCAAACTTTCTTATTAACCTTAAAATCTAAAGTCAAATCTCTTCCAAGAGGTTAAGACGATTTCACTGTCAAATTGTTTAATGAGTTTTTCAGGAAAAAATGACTCTTAATATTAAATTATATATGAAGTTTAGGACCTAATGATGAATTAAATTTCTTTTTAATAAGGACATTTTTCACGATTGAATTAATACTTTTCACGCTTCAGCCAACTTGTAAAGTTATCACCCTATGTGTATATACAAGTTCTAATTCGCAGCCTCTGCTTTTACTGGAATAGTCCTCTATGAAAGCCAAATGAACCATATGCGGCTGTATACTGTCAGCAGTAATAGTTTATTGACTAATTGCTCACTAGTAGGTCTAATTTAGGATCTGATTTGTATTGGTTTTCACCAAAAAATACCAGTAGGCAACTAGGGGTGTGCCGGTATCAAACTGTCATGCTATGATAATTGTGGACAAAAATGTCACGGTAAACGGTATTATCATGATATTATTAGTGTTAAAATGTAGTAAAATGACTTCACACCATGATCACTTTGGATTGAATCAAATGTAACAAACTGAACAGTGAACTGTATATTGTTGGACTTTGCAAAAAAACTAATAGCAAATACACTAAACATCAAACAAAAGCAGGTTGGTTCTTTTTAAGTGTAAAGGCCTTTAGACACCGGGGGCATTTTGTTTTCCGAACGTCAATATATTTTTTCAAACTGTTTTTGTCTTTCACACAGAAGGCGAATATTACGCGGTGAAAAAGTGACATAATTGTTTTTTGGAACGAGGTCAATTTTTCTGATCTGTCTGTCCATCTATCCATCGCTCACAAATTTGCATCCCCTTCGGTACGAATAGTTTTGATGCAAAATATTTGCATTTTCATGTCGTTTATTCGTCACGTCCCCGGTGTGTAAAGGCTAAAAGTCTGTTTTATGGGTATTAATAGTTGTAAAAGAACCAAAAAATCATACATAATACTACATAATAGTGTAATAGCTATGGACCGCGGAGAACATGATAGTGATGTATAGTGGCTCGGTTATATTGGGCTTTTACAAGCCACTAGCACCACCTGCCCATCTGCACACCATCTCCGCATTACCACAAACAAATACCTCAGCAAAATGTAATGTGTGCGATCTTGACGCAAGAAGTTTTGTCTTTGTCATGTAAAAATGTATGCTCTCTCTCACTGAACATTACGACTCAACACTTAGCTGTGCTTCAGTAGGTCGACTAGCTAACGTTAGCATATCAAGTCATGGCCAGATCCTGGTGTGGTTACTCTGCCTCTGTTTGACCAGTAGAAAGGCGCTTCCATGTGGTTAATCAATAATAAACTGCTAATACAGACAGAAGGACTGTGTTGTGTTCACGGTGCCCTCTGAAAATTACGGTAATCAGAAATTGTTAATAGAGGCAGTATTGTTACCATCACTATATTTCACCATGGTATATAATAAAACAGGTATACCTGCACAATTCTATAGGCAACAGAGCCGAACAATACTTCTGTCAGAGACACTTAATGTCAAACAATTGGCCCTACAGCCATTAGCTATACTCAGGACAGGAGCCTGTCCCAACTCACATTGGGCGAGAGGCGGGGTACACCTTGGACAGGTCGCCAGTCAATCACAGGGCTCACATTCACACCTACTGGCAATTTAGAGTCGCCAATTAGCCTAACCTGCATGTCTTTGGGCTGTGGGACGAAACCCATGGGGAGAACATGCAGACTTGGGGCCGGCAGGTTCAAACCCAGAACCTCCTTGCTGTGAGGTGACAGTTCTAACCACCGTGCCGTCCACAATTGACCATTTATAGCAACTGATTGTACAGTTAGATTTGACAGAAAACATGTCTATGGTAAGTCAACAATATAAAGAATATACCACATATACATCACTCATTACTGATTGGTTAAATAGGAAAAGGGCTAACATGAACACATTGTCAGACTGAATAATGAGGTGAAAACAAAATGGCAGTTCAGTCTGATCAGGCATTATCAAGTTTCTTGGTGATTCCCAACTTTATCCCTCATGCTTCACTTCTGTTCAGGCCTTTTTTTTTCCAGCAGGAAAGATTGGTTGTTGATGTGGGAGTCAGCACCGCCATTCATTAAAGAGGCAGACAGCTGGAAGAGTTATTAACAGTGGTGTGATGGTAGTTCCTGACCTCTGCTGGAACAGAGCCTGGAGCTAGACTGAACTGATTACATTCCAAACTGCAGTCGAGAAAATGGATAGTGGTGGTCCTGTGTTCCGACTGGTTGAGCATGATTCAGTGCGGTAGTAAAATAGCCAGTAAATACACATCATAAATACACCATATACCGTACTCTTGTACGTACTCTTGTTGTATGTGGTCAAAGGTAATAGTATAATGTATTATAATGTAGAATGTAGTCACAGTATTTAAAGCACTGCAAGGATTAATTTAGAGCTTTAGCTGTGTTGTATTGTGGTTTCTCATAATGCTACTTTGAAGTAGGACATCAGCTCAGTGTTCTGAGAAATCCATGAACATTTTCACCGTATCTTCAGCTGTAAAATTGGCTTCCAAGTGGCTTGCAAAAGGTTGTGTAAAATCTGGAAGTACTGTGCATGTCAGTTTGTAATTTCTTTCTGTAAATAAAGAAGTCTACTCATTTCATTTTTTTTCATTTGGGGAGTTGAAGCAACATTATGCAATTATTTTACCTTAAAATAGAAATAAAAGGCTGCAGGACAGATGCGGAGCTGGCCTTCTTGCTGTTGGACTAGTGAGTAATATTAATTGGCTTGCTGTGTCTTGTGTTGTTGCACTTGCTTGATGTTTGGCTGTGTTAGCAAAGTTGTCGACTGGCTAGTTTTTGGTCATAAGCCAAATCAGCCCACCAAATCCAAATCCTTCAGCTGGTCAACAAATGCATGTGTACAGCTGTTAAATAGGGTAAACTGCACTCTGAAACTGTAGGTTTTTTGCAAGTTGCAAAAAATACCAATTCTTGCAAAATGTTTTAAGTTTAAGGCTGATGATGTAAGTGTATTTTAATGTATAATTCTGATTTACTGCAATTTTGCTCTTATTTTGGTAGTTTTTACCATCATTTCTATTGGTTATGATAACATTGTAAACACCAAAGTAATTGCTGAGATCTTCCAAATAAGTTTGGCTAACCTGGAGGTTTGTTCTGTCTGATCATCTGACTGCTCGTGTTTCTGCCCCATGTGACACCTTTTTAGCATTGTTGCCATTTTTAGAACATGCAGTTTACAGTGGCAACATTAGCTGTGTTTCCATTCAACTGTCAAGTGAATTTTAAGCGAACGTTTGAAATGTCGGAAAAAAGAAATGCAAATTAGGTGCGTTTCCATCAACTGGTTTGGAGCGAATAAACTAGGCTCGTTGCAAAGCATCGTTTGGTCAGAAGTTGGCGGTATAGGCTACGCTCAGTAAACAGAGTAGAAGAAGTAGAGGTTGAGAACTGGAAACAAAATAAGTGGCCTTGGCCATCTAACCCATCTACAGGAGATACATGGAGAGAGGTCCTCAGAATTAGTTTCTATTGTTCCTTCATGTCAGCTAGTGTTGGCCATGTTTCATGCTGTCCAAAGACAAAGACAAATTAATGCGGAACGCTTCAGCAGAAACAGCTGATCAGTCATGTGAGTTAAATGTTCGCTACATCAGAACTTATTCGGCAAAGGTGTTTCCTTATCCCATTTAGTGCATCAACGCTTTTTCAACAAAGGCAAAAACCACCTGAAGGGAGCGTTAAAACCTTTGCGCAATTGAGGAGGTTTGATCAAAGTTACAGCTTTTCTAATGGGATAATTCAAAATGCACACAAAATAAGTTTATAGAAACATGGCTACTGGCACATTTACCACATTCTTCATTTTTCAAACAATGGGCCCTTGATTTCAGACAAAAGCAGGATAGCAGATTTTTTAATCTAGTTAATTAATGTTATCTCTGCGAGTTGGTTGAAAATGATGACTCCAGCTAACTTGTTTTAAAACGAGAAACCTTAAAAGGGTTTTTTTTAATATGCACTTGATGGCTATATACATGATATCATGCCAGAGAACTGAGGCTAAAGCTTCATGTCCCAGGTTAAAAGTCAGCACCAATATTTGTGGTGGACAAACACCACAAATATTCATGCTCTTTTTTTTTTTTTTGCTTTCATGTTACAAGAGAAAAGGATTTGAGGATGAGGACAAACTGAAGAGTTTGGCAAACGTACCGCTATGTTGGGTAATTAGTTTGGCTGGGGTTGCTGGTGTGTCAACAAAGATCATGATAGAGGCACTAACGTTAGCTTAAAGTTGTTTAAGTTGATGTAATAAATGGGAATTATTCTTTCACATACCAAGCCACAAAAGCCCTTGTAAAGTATGGAAACTGATAGGGGAATTTTCCATACTAGTGTGTACAGTTGTTACAGGGTTATTGTTTGGCTGCTGGGTCATCATTGTGTTTGTTTAAGCAGTGTGAGCGAAAAGACAAAGATATTGTGCTACTGTGTGTGTGTGTGTGCTCTCTACAAAGGAAGGAACACAGAGTGTGTGCGTCCTCTCTGCTCCCCCAGGCCCGTCTGTAAAGACCTGTGTTCAGAGTGCAGGAAGACGGAACCCACAGATCTATCAACACAGGCATGCAATCAAAGAAATGACTGTAAATTAACGTGCAGTGCTCTTTTGATCTGTGACTTAAAAGAAAAAACTAACGTCCTGTTGGTGATCGTAGCTCGCTGGAGAGTCCCTCCACGTCGAAGCCCCTGTTGATTGGAACGGTTTTACTTTCAGAGTGACGGTTGAGCATTGTATTCACTCTCAGTTTACTGCCCAGGATAATTGCAGCTCTAACGTGTAGATTAGATGGCTTCAGTGTGGATTAAAAGCAGGGCCAGCACTGGGTATTTGCTGCCCCAGCTGTCACCTGCTGCTGCTGCTGCTGCTGCTGCTGCAGCTTGTACTAATGCATCTGGCCCTGGAGAATGTCATGGTCCCAGTGAGCGCTGCTGCTGCTTTCTCCCTTTAATGTAACACCATGCAACTCAAACCTTATCACTTTATAACTTTATTTAAAACCATTCATTTTACAAAAAACATTCAAATGGCATTTACTTTTGAAATGTGCAAATGCTTGCAAGTTGAAATAATTCCACTTTAGTATTGTATACAGTATATATTATATAAGTCACTGCAATGAATGGGCTGAAAGCAACACATAGACTGCACCAATTTTTACTTGGATTGTCCAATTATTCTTTAAACAAAAATGTATGCCGTTAGGATCATTTAAAATATGCTACAATTACATAAAAAACCTTTTAAATCTGCAATAACATATTTCTTTGGCCACTTGGGGGCAGCAGAAACAAGCTGTGAACACAATATTGACATATCTTCACCTTTTAAGTTGATATAGTGAACTGGCTTATTTCCACATCCAGCAGTTTTACAGAGCAACATGATCATTCTTTTGGAGTCGTGTCACTGGCCATCTGGCAAATCTAAGTCCAGTATTCCCTCTCTGTTAACTCTGTTTTTGGTCTCCACCAAATCCTGAGGGAAATATCTGGCTCTTTAGCTGCTAAATGCTCCACTATGTTCACCAGCTAGTCTCTAACTGTGTCTGTCTGCTGTTTGCTGCTGAGCAGGTAATGGACAGTGGCTTTTTACAGCTTCTTCTCTGAAAACAACGCTCTCTATAAATCTCTGTAAAGCCTCTGTTCCTAAACATGCAAAATAACAAAGTTTACACTAGGAAATGGATGCTAAAATCTCTGCAGCACTACGTTGGACACATGACACAGGGTGGCCTGCTGTAATACAAATGGCGCCTAGAAAGTTAAATGAAAATGTCTACAAAACTTATGTTATCAAAACAACACAAAACAGCTGGGTAACGTAATCGTATTAACAGTGATCAATACGCATTAAAGGTTACAATATAAATTGTTCAATAGAAAACAATAAAATGGCACTGCAGCATTTTTCCACACATCTTACCCTCAGCAATGCAAAGCAGTGCAGTGAGGGGCAGACGGGGGATACGGAAACTCAGGAGGTACAGAAGAGGTGACGTGCAGCAAGGTCATTCTGCATTAAGATAACATTCACGAATACTCAACAGAATCATTAAATGATAAATTAAATTCATAAATACAAATTGGAAATAACAATTAATAAAGTGCATTTTTAATTCTGTTACATTATATTATAACAAAACATTTTGGGAGATATGCTTATTTGCTCTCTGCCCAAGAGTGAGATGAGAAGGTAGATATAAGTCTCATGTCTTTGTGTTACTGTAAGTACAGAGCTGGAGTCAGGATGTGTTTAAGTTAGCTTAGCATAAAGACTGGAAGCAGGTGGAAGCAGCCTGTCTGGCTCTGTCGCACATTTAAAAATACACCTGCGAACACCTCGAAAACTCATTTCTCATTTTTACAGTGTGTCTTGCTTGTTTAACCCATACATGAACAGAAATGTTACAATTACAATTTGTGGTTTTAGTGGGAGTTGTGTGCTCTCTGTTTCTGGCTAACCATGTCTTGACTCCAGCTCCAACACCCCCACCCCCACCCCTCCACTGTCCTAGAAAGGCTCTGGCAGCCAGATTGGGCTCATTTCTCCACCCTGAGTCTGCTAATTTTACTCAGGCTCTGACCCACTTGGTTCCTACAACTCTCCTACTGCTGGCAGCACTTGTACTGGAGCCTTGGACACACACACACACACACATACAAACGCACACACAGACACCACCTGTGTGGGGACAGGGGCAGTAGGGCTCACTTTTTATTTTTATACAAGTTGTCTGAATAAACAACCTGTTCTTTGTATTTAACTACTGAAAATTAAGTTTGGGTTTGGATTGCGATTGACTTGTTGTAGTGTCAGTGGCGAGTTTATTGTGAAACTGTGTAGTTGCAATGCATCAGTTAGTGATGATTTTACATCAAACTTGCCATCAGCTGGTGCAACAGACTGCAGTTCTCTTATTACTGGATCACTGGACTTACTTAGCTCAGTATGAACACATTTTTATACACATTTCTAAAATGCATCAGTGTGTAATGTTTGTCTTAACACACAGCTGCACAAGAACTTTGCCTCAGTAAAATACAGTATAAATTATGGTTTAAATAGAAATATAGACAAATATTTATCGATAGCACAAGTTAATAAGGCTAAGATTTTTTTTCATGCAAAAAAATTGGTACTACAGTACAATTAGACTTTCTCACAAAAAGTAGTGAGGTTTGACACCCAGACCTGATGCTGCGGATTGTATTGTATTGACCAAAGAAAGAAAAAAAAAACGGTAGACCTTATCTTGCAGTTATGACTTTTTGTAAGAAAAATTGTAGTTACGAGAACTGCATCTCATAACTGTGACTTTAAATCTTATAGATTTTATTACTAGAAAAGATCTCATAATTGCAAAGTGTTTCTCTCATAATTATGAGATCTGGATCTCGTAATTTGTGTCTTGTTTTTTGAAATACAGTATGGCATCCCTGACGTGCACTCTTGTTTAGAAAAATGAAAGGGATTTACATGGTCAAACAAAGTAAGGAGCAGGGATATTCACCACTACTCTATAAAGTCTCAGCTCTCCCCCTCCCCCTCTCCTGCCCATGCTTTCCCAAAGCCTCAGTCGTACTGTACATTGTTTGCTGATCCAGTCTGGTTGCTTACATAAGGCCCAGCAGCAGCAACACTTACTCCAGAGCTGCTGTCGTCATTTACTGATACAAGGCAATGCAGCATGCTGAAGGTGATGATGGCAACTTCCTGCCCTGCTCCTCTCACGCTCACTCATCAGGCCCAGCATCTTTCTTCAGCACCAGTCGGGATGTTAATTAACCAGGAACATTTTATGGTATTTATCACTGAATCACATGACTTAAGATGTTCAGAGATGTCAACTAGGGATGCCACGGTGAGGACATTTTCACACCGGTTAATAATCTTGTGGTGTCGATGATGCTCAACATCTGTAGAGCTCTGACTTTGATCTTTAACGTTAAATCATCTGCCATCGTCTTGTCGGTCAGCTCTCCTTACTCTCGTCACGTGATAAGTGAAATCTGACTCCTGCTGGAGCAGACACTTTGACTTTGTAATTATAGTGTCCGTTGTCCCACTAAGTATTGATAACACGCTTAGTATTACAAATTAGAGTTTTTTTTATTGGATGAACGTGGACGCTGATATGCGAAAATGAACTAAATGGGTTAGTGTAACACCAGTAACACAGACTACCACGGCAAGCCTAGTGTCAACAAAGCCCCACTGCTGTTTAGGACCACAATATTAGATGTAAAAGCACCTGAAGGCTGCACATTTTCTTTTCAGATGAAGAATGTTTGAATAGGACTGAATTGATTCATCCATTCATTTTTTCATAAGCGATTAAAGTCATTTGCTGGTTCCAGCTTCTCAAATGTGAGGGGTTTACTGCTTTTCACTTTCATACCATTGTAAAATGAATACTATTTGGAGTGTTGGTTAGACAAATAGGCAAATGTATTTCTAAAGCATCTTTCAAACACAGAAGCAATTCATAGTGCTTTGTATAATGGAGAGAAATGACTTTGAACATTTAAAAACACAATAAAAAGGAAAATAAAATGAATTAAAATAGAATAAAATTAGATATATAAAGTCAACTAACATAAAATTATATCTAATTAATTAGACAATGGACAAGAAATACAGTCTCAGTGCAGTTACAGTGCAGTAACAAGTTGCCCCAAATCCAATCTTGGAACCCATCGGCTATAGTCTGTAGGGATTTAGCCTCTGTGGCAATGGCCAATGTTTCGGGGCTTCCGGTGTAGCCATCAGATATCTGGGCCAAGACTTCCTCTTCCGTGTGCCGGTCATTGTTTACAGTCCAATTGGCAATCTCATAACTCATCAGCTATCATCTGATGATGATTTGAATGCAGAAACATTTTAAAAAGCTAATAAAAAGGGTTTTGAGATTAATATAAAGCTAAATTGTCGTCAGACGATAGCTGATGGGTTCCGAGATTGCATTTCAGCCACTGCGTTCGGTCTCTTTTGCTCTCCACATGGACTGTTTACCTGCATTCAACCAAAGCCATGCGAATATGCGACGGGGGAAATATAACGCGATTCTGACTCATCGAAGCATAATATAAAAATCTCTTGTGTGTGACGTTGCTATACCAACCACTGGCCGGTTTACGTCATTTCAGCGTTCCTATTGGCGGTGCAAATGCAAACAGAGAAAAAGCCCTTGAAGGTATGTAGTTCTTGGGGGAGCTCCCCAGTGGGCAGTTCCTCTCTGGGACTCCCCAGAACTGTTTGGACCGAAAACACCTATTCGTACTAAGTAAGAAACATAAGATATGGTGTTAACGTGATAAAGCGCTGTTGTAATCTAAACAATAATAGGATGACACAGCAAAACACTCTTCAAGTCAAGTCAATAGAATGAAGCCATTTGAATAATTAAATAAATAGTTAAGGACAGAGATCATTGGGCTAAACATTAGCCCTGACCTGATCTTGGATGTCTTTAAAGCTGGGGTAGGCAAAATCTGTGCAACCTAGGCAAAACCTTCCGCCTCTCTCTCTGCTTCCTCGTATCACTCCGCTAAGCCCCTCCCACCAAACCCACAACTTCAACCCGAGCAAAAGGAGTCGGTTCCCCTGTGAAACTGTATCCCTTGTAGAGCTCGCTCACCATGGTGGGAGCCTCACCGAGACCGCGGTCCCTCCCGCCGCTACTTGTTTTCTCAAAGTCGCTCCTCCAGCTCTTCGTGGCCGCAGAGTAGAGCGCCCCAGGCTTCAGAGGCAGCTGCAACGCCATCCAGCAGTGGGATGAGAGGCTAGTACACCACACACACACACCACTGTCCCCCGTCAAAAGTTATTCCCCACTGTTTGTCATTATGCCTCTTTGCCACTCGTCGTTACGAGCGCCATGGCATTGAACGTAATGAGCCTGAAGCTCCGTGTGGAGCCGGGACGTGTTGTTATGTACTGTACACTCTGTAGGCAAAGGTGTTGGAAATTTATCACAAGATTTTCCGCCATTCAATCAGGCTTTCACCGTCTGAAGGGACGTGCACGCACATCTGCTCTTGTAGCTTAGCCAATACGAACGATTCTGGATCGATCTCCAGGTTCTCCCACTTCGTAGCTTCCTGTTAAATGCTGTGCTGTTTGCAGAGCTGCTAATTGGACTACTTGTAGCTGGGCTGTGTCTGTGCTGAAACACCCATCATCACTGTCTGCTCTATATTTAACCTGCAGCTAGTTTACTAAACTGGATGACCCCATAGTTTTGTTTCATATGACCAGAGTGAGCTCCACTGCCACATTGCATAACATAACTGCCATCTGAAAAGCTTAAAATCCTCTTTATTGGTATTTCCTTCCATTCATAGGAATATTGACATGCTATTGTCAGGGTAAGCTTCATGCATGTTCATGAAATATCAATATAATCAAATCTTTTCAAGAGTGCATAGCTGTTGCGTTGTTGAAGATTGAGTTGTGGTTTCTGATTTCAGTCACAAGTGTCTCAAAGGGTCTCTACCTACACACTTAGTCTAGTGTTTATAAGTAGAAGACTGAAAAGGAGAAAAAAGAATTATGCAAATTACCCCATGACATGACATGAAAGTGGGTTCATCAGAAAATAAATTGCAACACACAATTCCCATTCCAGTGTCTCCTATGGGACCTTGTTTCGGAAAAAATATGTATACTAGTCAGCGGCGAGAGACTTTTCACAGTCTTATACTTCCAAGTTTTACAAAAAACTGCCTTTTGTCTTTCTTGATTTTCAGTATGATCTTTTAAATTGACAAATATCATATGTGTAAATCATAGCACAATTCAAACAGAATCAAAAAATCATTTGTCTCTCGCTGTTGACTACCATACATATTTTGTCTGAAATAAGGTCCCATGGTGGTCCACCAGAAGGGGAGGGACTTAGCCTCTCTATAACTCCTGAAATGGGAAAGGAATGATTTTCCAGTTGTAGAACATGAACTCAGTGACTGACCTGCAATCAGAAGTTTTCTTCCTAACTGGCCAACTGCCCTAAATCTTTTAGTATTAGGCCACTATTTGTGCACACAGAATTTTAATCCAATTTAAATCTGCCATGGAATGGTGTCAAAGTCCCATTCCTCTGTTTGACACACATTTTAAAAACATGCAACATTAATAGTATTACTGTTATTAAGGCACAAGGGTTAACTGTAGCTGTCCTCATATGGTGTAATGCCAGTTTATTAATCAAAAACAATCATTAACCTAAACAACTGAATCAAATGCAAATCTCTCACACTCATTACGATGTGTAAAGAGAATCAGTGACTGAGTCATCTTCTCTTTCTAATAGTGCATTGCTTGTTTATGGAAGGTTGGATAAGATCAAATGTACTTTAATTATCTGACACCTCAAATAGTTTCCATGCCTATCAATCACTATGTGCCATGCAGTAATATCTTTTTCCCTGTCTGCAGGAGTGGAAGTAATCAATACATTTACTCGTTACTATAAAAAAAAGTTTTGTTTTTGTGTACTTTTTGACTGTTTTTAAAAATCAGTAATATTACTTTTACTTATATATTTATTAAGTATTTAAGTAAACGTGTGAGAATGGAAGAAAAGAAAGATGTTAAATCAGCAGCTGCAGCAGAGAGGAAGCTGCTGGTGTGTCTGCAGTGAACAGTACACAAAATGCACAATGCAATAAAATGATGGATGATGTCATTGTGAGTTATGGTTAAGGTTAGCATTATTGTACCTCGGCATAGGTTAAAAAAAGAAAAAACGGTTGCATGTACTTTAATTGATCACTGATTGAATGCACCAGCCGGTGAGCATGCAAAGTGACCAAAATCAAACACAGCCACAATGTTATGCGACCAACAGGTGCATGCTGGGTCTTATGGAAGCCTATAAGGGACTATATTAAAATGATGATGTAAACTTGAAAATGAGAATGTAATTCCACAATAGCATTATAATCTTCCACATATGTATGTGTTATCTGAGTAAAAATTAAAAAAATAAAATGAAAAAAATTAAAAATTAAATGTCAAATGCCATATTTATTTTCCGTTTATAATATTATATATATATATATTCAGGTTATAATATTATGTACACCCTCATTTATGTCATTCCTAACATAATATAAATACCTCGTAAGATTAGAGAATATATGAATATATATAGTATTAATAATGATATTTAAAGATAAACATTTGAGACAGTGAGTTGAATAAGTTTAATTAAAGTCTTGGTACTTTTCACTTTTTTTTTTTCACAGTCACATGCCCATATGAACATTGCGACAGGTTTTGCTTCTAGTAATCATTGCTCCTGTTCATACTGGCCCTCAAATGATCCATTCCCAAATTGATCTCTTTAACTTTGGAAGATATCCACTCAACTGGATTAACTCAGACTGCTGGAGTCTCATATTAATTTCAGATCAACTGTGGAATGTCATTTTACACAGGATGAGGAGTGTGGCCCCCATCACTTACATTGAAAGTGTATTAGGAAGGGATGGATCAGGAGGGATGATCACAGCAAGGAAATGCATGTTGGTGTTCATATGGACACCTGACGATTGTTTCAAACAGACTTCAAAAATTGTGAACCTATCCTTTAAAAAGACTGTTTTCTGTGTTTGCAGATACTGACTTTGTAGTTCCAAATCATTGGAAGAGCAGGATGTAAATGTAGGATTGGGTTGGATTTCCCTTTTAACTCAGTTATTCTCATGGAGGCATTTTGTGTGTGTATACTTGGAATTTTACATCAACACAACAGTTTAGATACTGAAACTGTGGGTTTGTTTTTACACACGTGTGATGTACTGAAGGGTTGGTCTGTTGCCCTACTGCTGTGTGTGTGGTTAGCAAAAACTATACAAATAAAACCCAGTTTGTTAAAAAAAAAAAAAAAGATTTTGCTTTAAGGTACAGCATTGCATCACTTATGTGTACTGTGCAGGTGATTGTAAAGCTGTCTCTAGCACATTTTTCTTCAGTGGAGTTCCAAGGTTGTAAGAAAGTGAAATTAGCCTTCAACTGTGTACAGCAAAACCACACATCATTCGCCGAGTGTTAACAAAGCAACAAAACACCTACACATCTCATGAGCTTTAGGTTAATGTCATGTTCTTCTTCTATCCTCCTCCTGTCCCTTTGTGTCTGAAGTGTATTTGTCAGTCCTCCATAATGCTCTCTCTGCTCTCTCTGTGCAGCTACTCAGTGAAAAGATCAGTGGGGCAGAGGGGACAAAGCTGGATGAAGACTTCATGGAGATGGAGAGGGTAAGTTCAGTACAGGTGTCTGCTCAGCAGTAAACATGGTCTTATCATGGATGTATAGTGTTACACTTGGTAGTGCTGGCTTGATTTCATATAGTACAGGCAGGAGATAAGAGCTTCCTAACTGAAAGTCCTTTTCAACTCATCTTCAGCATATTAACTTGTCAGGAGGGCGGACTCTGGTGATGGCCAGGGATTTCACAGATTTTCTGAATTCTAATGTCACCAACAAACAAGCAGAGCAAAAGACTATTACTATGCAGATATCAACACAATTACTTTGGTTTTGGTTGAAAAGTAGTGTTTGGCTTGCTGCAAATTATGAGTGCTATTGTTAAAGGGTCATTCCGGTAATTAAGGGTGATAGGTACCAAACGTTTTGGAATTGGTCCAGTAGAAACGGGCTGCAATGGCTGCAATGTGGGCAACTGTGCCCGTCAAAGTATGGAAAAGATCCCTACAGAGACAGACCGTTTGTTAAAGAGTAAGATCCTTTTTGTTTAACCAGAAACAGAAGGCTCGCTCAAGGAGAAGTCTCACTCTGAAATCTTGTGAGATTTGAGTTGTTGCAGGAAGACAACGGTGGAACGGTGGAAATGAGAGTCAGAGTTGGAGAGAAGAGTTTGTTGTGTTGGAGTACAGAAAGCGTAGCTTAGGGTATTGTTTGTTGTCAGACACGTTGAATAACAGTCTGAGCCCAGGTTTAAAAATACCAGAATTAGCCTTTAAAGAAATGGAAAACTGTGGTTACTTTGCATGTTCTCCCCGCGCCTGCGTGGGTTCTCTCCGGGTACTCTGGCTTCCTCCCACAGTCCAAAGACATGCAGGTTAAATGGAGACTCTAAATTGCCCGTAGGTGTGACTGTGAGTGTGACTGGTTGTCCGTCTCTGTGTGTCAGTCCTGTGGTTGACTGGCGACATGTGCAGAATGTACCCCGCCTCTCACCCAGTGTCAGGTGGTATCGGCTCCATCCCTCTAAGGATAAGCAGATATAGATAATGGATGGAGGACTGGAAAAACACAAATATTTAGCACAACAAAATGTATTTGGGTTGTGGAGTTGAAAAGATGTTTAAGCTTTTTATTCTCATGTACAATCTAAGATCAAAATCTTAATAGTCTTTTTTGTTTTGCATTGTTTGAACACTATAAATACCAGATAAACTTGACTGTGTAAATATAGATGGAGATAAGATGGACCGAACTGAAACACTCAATATTTAGTTATAATCTAGATATGGTTCAACTCTGGTGTGGCATCATTTTGACTGTCCAATAAAGGAAATAAAGAACAAAACAATGAGAAACTCCAGCAAATGTTAAAGAATAGAAATATATTGATGTTCAGATGTATACTACTTACTTATCGGAAAATGTTTATGATCTGCTTGTTGTGAAGTTGTTGCCTTGTGTGAAGCACTTTGTAACATGGCTTTAGAAAAGTGCTCTATGAATAAAGATTATTATTATATTATTATTATACTTCATTCCAGTTTGTGGTACAACTAATATTTATTTTTAACCTTTCATACTTGAAAGTATGGAGGCTGCAATGTGCCATCATAATAATACACTTTATTTTACTTGTTAATTACAATTGATTATGTATTAATTCATTTAAAAACAAAGAGTAAGTGATTGACTGAATTTATAATATAAAATATAACGCGTTGAATAAAAAAAGATTATTGGTAAAAAGAAATGTTTTGAAATGATAATAATGTGTGCCAAATAAGAAATTATATTCCATTATTTTGGCTTTAAAACATAATCAACGTTATATTAGTCATTTTTATAAATAATTGATTTATTGATATGTATTAAATAGTGTAATGTGTTAAATAGTTATGGTTAAACAGTGTAGTCACACTTCTTTTTTATCAGTTGTAACTATCTTCGTTCACATTTTGTTTAAAATATTGTAATATTTAACCAGCTTGGACAACTGAATCATTAACTGACTGTATGTTTCAAATATCCTATAGGACGAGAAAATACTCACACATAACTGCAATATCTCTTCTTTTTTTTAACATCCTTGTCTTGCTCCGAAAAGAAAATTGAGGTGACCAACAAGTCAGTGTTTGACCTCTTGTCCAAAACAACCGAATACCTGCAGCCTAACCCAGGTAAAAAAAGATGCATCATATGTTATTTTGTTAAAGAATTTGCTGTTATTTGATCTACCACTATAGCACTGTCTTACAAAATGAATCCAGTAGGTGTATTGATTGTTTTCCTCCTTCCGTAGCCTCTCGAGCCAAACTGAACATGCTGAACACAGTGTCTAAGATCCGAGGGCAGGTGAAGACCACTGGCTACCCTCAGACCGAAGGCCTGCTGGGAGACTGCATGCTGCGCTACGGCCAAGAACTGGGAGAGGACTCTGTCTTTGGTACTAATTCTCATATTCCAGAAATTCTTTAATAGTGGCCCAGGCTGTAGAGAGGCATTTATAGATGGGTTTCCCATTAACAAACAATCAAAGATGCGCAGCAGGGGGTAGAAAACACGTTGCCACGTTATGATGACGGACTTTAAGTATTTAGATATAAAGCCATTTGCTGGAAACCAGAAATACTTTTTAGAGGTGAATTTGTATGCCTCACTCATGCATTTCGAAAACAGCATGGTTTAAAGCACAGAAGCCCTCCTCACACAGGTAACGTTAGTATTAACAATGAAAAAAGTAATGTTAGCATATATTACATTCCTGCTGTTTGCCTGCAGCACAAATGAAGAGCACTGACACACTGTTTTCTTTAAATATACCAGACACTAGATATATGACAGATGTGTTGTGTTAGTGCAGTGATCTTCACTACTTTTTCCATGAGAGCCACACTGGCAGGACAAAGTCAATACGACCACGAAAGACCAAAAGCCACCCCAACCACTAAACATATCTGCCTACTATTTGTCATCCCACAACATACAATATGTAATGCAGCCAATACAGTCCTAATTAAAAAAACAGGCTTAACTTAAAGCTGGGATGAGCAGAAGCAGACATGCATTCCTCTGACTTTCTTCCATGCAATCTGAAAAGACACCTCAGTTAAACGCTCTGCTGTAGAAGTTTTTCTGTGGACGATATCTTGCTGCTCGCAAAGCAGTTTCTTTTTCTGAGGTTACTCCCAGGTATGTATATATATGTATATGTGTATGTATGTGTATATGTATAGACCACAGGTTAACTGGAAAGATGGGGTTTGTCTCTCTGTCCTGTAGGCTGTGCTCTGGTGGATATGGGTGAGGCCATGAGGCAGATGGCAGACGTGAAGGACTCCCTCGACATAAACGTCAAACAGAACTTTATTGACCCCCTGCAGAATCTACAGGACAAGGACCTCAAAGAGATCACGGTACATTACAGCAGCCTGTGCCCTGTAACTAAACTTGTGTTTCACCACAAGGTGAATATATGATTGGCAGGATGGACAAACTACAGTATGAGAGACTATTGATTTTGTTCCATAGTTCCAAACCTCGCCCTCAAGTTCTTATAATGCTGACAGTGTTTGCAACACAGGGGAAATGTGACAACACTTCCAGGATGTGCCAAGAGTTCTGCAGAACATTTGCAACACTGTTTGAAATCTGCTGTTAGTGTCAACATGCATCACCTTTTTATTTACAGGATGCATGCAGTGTGTTTGAGGTCACTGCCACATCTGTATTTTCGGTTAATTTGATCCAACCATTAATACCACATCATAGGAAGTAAAACTTGATCATATATTTTGTATATAAAATCTGAATCTATAAAGTAACCAATAAACAGCTGTCAGATAGTAGAATAACAACACAATAAGTGATCTGTATTATATACTATATCACTTAGGAGATCTCAACAGTTCACGATTAGCAGATGAATTTAATAGTAGTAAAGCATACCGGCATCTAGTATCACAGAATCCTGCGATTGGTCTGCTTTGCTTTCACACTAAAGACAAACCGCACTTGGACAACTTGGAAACAACCGGACCATGACCGCTTGAAAAGGATGGTCTCAGTCTGGATGTTTGATTGACAGCTTTCACAGCAGCCCAAACAAGCTCAACTGTTTGTGTTTGCAGCACCACCTGAAGAAGCTGGAGGGCCGCCGGTTAGACTTTGACTATAAGAAGAAGCGTCAGGGGAAGATCCCGGACGAGGAGATCCGGCAGGCTGTGGAGAAGTTTGAGGAGAGCAAAGAGCTGGCCGAGAGGAGCATGTTCAACTTCCTGGAGAATGACGTAAGAGAGGATAGACCTTTTACACAAAGAATGCACCAGTAGGGAGTATTAAACATAAGCCAACTAGCAATAGAGCGCTGCAGGAATGAGTCCTAAAACCCGGAAATGAATTAGCATTTTTGCCCTTCCAGCTCCCTCGTCTTGAAGTCAGTGGGTTTCTTGAATGGGTTTTTGGTTCGATGCCTGAAATAAGGTCTGTGGTTAACACAAGCTTAAGAGATTTTCATGTTTTGTTCTATGACATAAAATACGTCAGTAAATACCCCACTCATGAATTTTGAAGCTTTTACATGTCTTAAAAAAGGCGGTTGCTAACAAGTGGCTAAATGAGACTACAGAGGTTGTCAGGGACATTAAACGTCATCACGCTGAACACAGAAACTCATCTACTCACTCGTCCGCCTTTACAGCCTCGTTGTGTTTATACTCGCGCTCCTGCAAACTATTCTAACTCAAACTTTCCCAAAGGCTTTTGTAGAAGAGGTGAGCGCACGAAATCAAATTACAAGTTGGAAGCTTAGTGGTGGTGACGTTGAAGTCATGCGACCGTGGTGTAGTTGTTTATAGCCTAACAGTGAGCCTCTATTGTAGCATGAACACTGTGTGTGCAATAGTGCACTATACACTAATACAGGCAGTGTAACACGATGTGATTGGATGACTAGGTTAAGTCAGGCAGCTGAATCCAATTATCTACTATATTAAATGATAAATTATAAACATTTATTGTTTAAGCCACACAAGTGTCTGGCCAGTTTTTACTTGAAGCCTAATGAGAATGGCTTATTATATATCATAATGAGATTTAAGCAAGTTATTCATTTTGGCACCATGTTTTTGCATATAAAACCTAGATACCTTAGTCACCTGTAATATTTACCTTTACACATAAAGCCTAAAATGTGGGGCTATTTTTTATTTTCATCCTTTTTTCATTGTTTAATATGTCAACCTGCAACTTTCAGAAAACTACGTCATTATAATTTCTACGTGTTGTAAAACAGCGACGTCTCACTCTGTCCTACAATAGGAGTATTCCTTTTGCTGAAAGTGAGTGTAGGAAGCTTCTTAAGCAACATTTAAGTCCCTCTCTGAGGTAGAAGTGTCTTTAGTCCTAGCTAAACGCTCAGGGTGCTTCCTAGGAGCGATTTTGAGACGCTTGATAAATTTCAGGCCCTGATTATCTGACCTCATACCCAACATAACACACTCATCGAGTGTGTCTGGAGCAACTGTGACAAAGTTTGCAGGAAAATGTTCCCCCAGATTTTAGCATGTTAGCATGCACAGATGTGTCCACCTAACAAATGTATTATCTGAAGTAGATATGTAGAAAATGTGAAGTTTGATACATACATTGTGAAGAGGCAGGCTTAGATATGATCTTACAATGTACTCATATTCAGTATATACAAAGTCAGATCATTACTTTATACTCCAGTTTGTTTTTTTAATATTTGAATCTCTGCTCAGTATTATAATAATACATTACATGTCACTTTGCTGGAGGGTAAGTTAATATGTGTGTGTGTGTGTGTGTGTGTGTGTGTTTGTGTTGCATTGGGGTTGTGGCCAATAGGTGGAGCAGGTGAGCCAGCTGTCAGCACTGATTGAGGCGGCGGTAGATTACCACCAGCAGTCGTGTGAAATCCTGGAGGAGCTCAGCGGACAGCTGCAGAAGAGGTACGGAGCATGTTCAGTTGTACTTGAGGTCACAGTTCACTTTGCTGTCAGTCATTACTTTGCAGCGGTTGTCCTCTGTGGGAGAATCACAATCTGGTTCTGGTTCTGCCGTTCAAATAGTTTATTTCCCTCAGAGTGGTTGTGACATTGAAAGCATGAACAACAGTGGTGACAGCAGGTCTGTGAGCAGTAGATTTAGAAACTAAGCTGTCTATGTACTTGAATTAATGTGCTGAATGTGGTACAGGTGTATGGCACTGGCTCACAGCATGTGCCCCACATGTTCTTTGTCATGTTGGAGGCATAATGGAGGTACACTGACAGTGGTTCATATGAAGACAGCATTTGTGTTTAAAGGTCAGTTCAGCTCTTTGCACTAAGACTCTTGCACATTGTGAAAAGTGACCCACAGCAATTATAAAATAGAGCCACAGACTGAACAACAACCACATTAGCTTCATTCTAAAGTCTCCTTCTTATCTAACTTACAGACATGAACACATGTCTTGTCCTGCAGCTTGTTGAACGAGAACCAAACAAACATTCACCGGAGAAAAGTGCACTGCTAACGTCAGGTTAGATGGCTAATTAGCTGCTCAGCTGCAGCACATTAAACAGCATGTAAACATACCTGCTAATGTCACTTCAGTCCAGTTAGATCCTGGTGTGGTTCTTATCTTCAATACCACTAACAACACACTGTCTGCCCAAGGCATGTAGGCTACAGCGCAACTTTGTTAACACTTTGTCTCTCGCCCCCTGCAGGGGTTCAGCCTGCCAGCTGCTGTCAATCAAACACAGACACGGTGCATTTTATTAAATAAATTAGTACTTCAGTTTGCCACAAACTAGGTCTGGCAATAATTCAATGTTACTGTTTATTGAATTTCAGCAAAATTAAATTGTGGTTAATGATCTTAAAATGTTATTGCTCTATACATATCTGTTGGTTAGTAAAGTTTAGTTTGACACATATGAAGAGTTTGGTCTCATGTAATATATTAATAACAGTGGAACACAGTTCAATGCTTTGACCATCAGATTATTTTACATATGATTTTGTATACATCTATCATATACAGGAGTTCAATAGGGGCCCACAGCTCTTTGTCTTTGAGCTGGAGAGGAAACACCCAACCTGATTTCTGACTAATTTTGGACATTCTCCAACTGGAGTAAGTTCCAGATAATCAACATGAAATGATTGTTTTTGTCCTCTTGAATCCCCTCATGAACCACTGGAGATCCCTGGAGTAGCTTAAAAGAAACACACTGTCTAAAAGATAATGCTAAATCAGTGAAGCATCACTTCATTTTCTGTGTTTTACCTTATGGAACTAGTTTTTATTTTTATTTTTAAATCTGCTCTCTTCTCATCCCAGGATATCCACAGCTAGCAGCCGGCCCAAGAGAGAGTTCAAACCAAAGTCCATCAGGAGCAGCATGGAGACCCTGGACAACAGTCAGCACAACGGCCTGTGCTACAGCTCCTCGCTCAAATCCACCGGTACAGCTGCAATGTCTGTCCTCATCTTGTCTGTGTTTTGCTTTCTTTTCTGTAATTTTCTAAGTCATCTTCATTGTTTGCTTTGAGTTCTAGTATATACTTTTTTTCTGTTATCCCTTACAGATATCCAGATCAACCACACAGTCAATGGGAAAAGTAGGTATTCCTTTATACAGTGTTTAGGTATAAGACTCAACTTATAGGCTGTTATGCTACATTATGTGAGCTCCCCTCCACCTGGCAATGATGTTATAATTTCAGTTCAGTTTTATTTATATAGCACCATATCATAACAAAGTTATCTCAGGGCACTTTTTCATATGGAGCAGGTCTAGACCGACTCTTTATATAATGTGGCTGGATCACATGTAAACCTAACATCAAATGCACTAACTGTATTTCTCTCCCCTCACCAAATGCAGATTACTACGTACACTGTTTTAGAATATGTGAGCTGCCTGGTTACTTTTTAATGACACAGATTCTTAAGTGAGCATAAAACAAACTCAAGTTGTAATCAGTCTACAGGTCTAGGTTTCTGCAACACAAGAAGCCCTATCGCTCACTTAAATCTGGAGACAATTCAACTGACAACATCAACACTCTGTAAACAGCAAGTAAACCGTAGTTAGAGTCCCTCAGTTACATCTTTAATCACATAAAAGCTCACAGCTGAGCAGCAGCTAATGAAGCGTTCATGTAATGTTAGCTAATGTAACGTTAGCAGTCAAACTGAGACTGAGAGCGGTCAGAAGGAACAATTTAGATCATATCTGATATCTTCAGCTTTAATTGACAGATGTGACTTTGTCAGTTTGTCATTATTACCAAAAGTGAAAAGCTACATAGCAGTTATCACTAAAAATAATGCCACTTTTGACTGCAATGATAATTATCTTTGAGAATAAAGTAATTTTAAGTATCCCAGTAATGTTGCTATTATATCACTAAATCTAAAGTAATTGGTCTGTTATTTCTAGATACAAATGAACTTTCTTTGAAGTTGAGTTCTTGTACTTTCTCACCCTATTTTCCATCCCTATGATTTTATAATTTCCTTAAAGTTCCAATTTCTTTAACGTAATCAAAGATATTAGTTACATGTCTAATTTGAAGTGTAATAGAAATTCTGGTATTATTTTATTATTACTTGTAGCACTCAATGTGTCTACAGGTATACAGTTTTTCAAGTCTGTCCTCGACTTACAGATTGATTAGGGCTTATATTTGTTCTGTGTTCTTTCAATTTTTTTGTTGTTAATGAACTTCCATATACCTTCCACCTGCTTCTCCTGTGTGTGTGTGTGTGTGTGTGTGTGTGTGTGTGTGTGTGTGTGTGTGTCCCATATTTGGGACGATTTCTTCTTCATATACTGAACATGTGCATTGTTCTGTGTTGTCTTGTGCTCAACGCCATCTCCATTTGTCTTTACATCTCACCCAGCTGATCATATAACCTCCGTTCCACTGTCATGGCCTGAGAGCCCCACCACCAATGGCAATATTCACCGTGAGTAACGCACGCTGACTCTGCATTCACATCTGTGTATATCAGGCCTGAAAAGATTAATTGACAGAAAATGAACCAACAACAATATTGAGGATCAATTAATCCTGTAACGTCAAGCAAAAATACAGCTGGTTTCAACTCCTCAAATGTGAGGGTGTTTGGGGTTTCAGTCGGATTTAAAAAGAGTTTGAAGTTCATTCATGATCTTGGAAATTATAGTTTGACTTACTATCATTTTCCAGAGCTTTCAGTCACATCTCAGGGTCTTCATTGGTGGATGGAGTTTGCTCAGTTGTCATGGAGAAGGCTCAGTATTAGTACTGACAGTAATGACAAATGAGCAAACCTCATCCACTCAAGGTCCACTTACTAGCTTTCTTCTGAGCTTTCAGCTGTGTCTCACAGTCTTCATTGGTGGATGGAGTTTGCTTTGTTGTCAAGGGGATGGCAAATAAAAAAAACCCTTACTAGCTTTTTCATGTGTTCTTAACCACATTATAGGCATATAATTGCCTCTTTTCATACATTTCATACATATTGATTGAACAATTAATTGAAAAAAATGTAGCGATTACTTGACAATCAAAGTAATCACAAGTACCAGCCGAAGAGTTCATTTGCAAAAACCGATAAAAACACAGTTCTTCAAATGAATAAACCAACACCAGTTAGCTTGATATTCCCTTGAGTGCACAATAAAAAACGTGATTTAGGAAAATAAAAACATCTTGAGATATCTTATGGAAACAACCCAAAACCAGTTTGATTGATATTCTCTGCACACCAAAAAAACATGTTTTAGGAAAATAAATCAAAACGGAGGTATCTGTTTTTCCAAAAGAAGCCTTCATATACACTTCAGTAACATACGAGGTAGGAAAGAAGAGTGAAATAATAACTCAGTAATGTTAGAATCTCTTCCTGTGGCACAGAGTCGGAGGTGTTGGACCAGCCGTGCTGTCGCTCCCTCTATGACTTTGAGCCAGAGAATGAGGGCGAGCTGGGCTTCAAGGAGGGTGACATCATCATCCTCACCAACCAGATAGACGAGAACTGGTACGAGGGCATGATCAATGGTGAGTCCGGCTTTTTCCCCATCAACTACGTGGAGGTCATCGTCCCCCTGCCTCAGTGAAGACCGGCACCTCGAGTCTCCTACAGACTCCCTCCTGTCCTCATCACACTCAGCCTCTGTCCTCAGCTCGACTCAGGCCTGAAAATGCACAGGGGCCAGCTCAGCCCGGAGCTGAAAAAAAATTCTGTCCTCTGATTTTCAAACTGAGCCAGAGAGGTAGTAGTTTTGTCCCAAGCTGACTTAAGATCGAATGTGGCTGATTACATTGTTTTCTCTGTTGATATTTATGAACCTGAAGCCAACTGAAACCTAAGCCATTAAGTGGGACACTCTGCCTGGTTGGACCTTTTGTGTCCTTTGGGTCTGACCGAGGTGAAAATGTCTAGCAGTCGTCAAACTCTGTAATCCATACTGTCAGTCCTTCACATGATGCTGCTCCATGTTTTTGCCCGCTCACCACAAACTGAGGCTCCTTAACTTTGCTTGAGGTGCACCGCTGAACATCATGACTGCAATTTTTAGTTACTAAAAACTAATTATATATTTGCATTATAGTCACATTAAGAACATTATATACATTTCAGGATATTTTCAATCCCGTTACGCTGTCATATAGTTAACAGTACTTCCACCCAGGAGACCGCTGCTCGTGTCTTGTTCGTGAAACCAAAAGTCAACGTTGACTTATTTTAACTTGCGTCAGATCATAACGTTCATTGCGTAAGTTAAGTTACGTTAGTAAGTCACGTGACATAACTTAACACAACACAACACACAGGCGGTAAATATTCATGTAGCCTAGCTTAGGATGGAGGACGTCAAACAAAATTTGTCATCAGGGAAGTTTAAAAAATATGTTTATAAAATACGCGGCTTGAGCCGCACTATTGTTTGCATCACAAATGCACTAATAGCGATGGCTTGAACTGTCATGGACCTCTCGCATCATGCTGACCAGTCACTAGCTAGCTAAGAAGTAGAATTACCCCTAGTATCTAGCCAAGCAGATAGTTTTGGTTTTAGTTGCCCAAGTTTTGAGATATTTGTCTCAGAGGTTCATGGCTCCACCCCAATACAATGGGGGTGAATGGAATTTCATTTGTGGTGCCCGCAGGATTGAACAAAGACGAAGAAATTCAAAAACTCAAGAGGTGGCTAAGAAAATAGTTAATTTGTTTTAATTTGGGTGAACTGACCCTTTTAAAAAAGAGATTAATACTTGGTGAGGTGATGGCCAGCCTTTATATTTAAGAAAAACTCCCACACTTTCTCAGCCACTGCAGTCCTAGACGACCTTCTATATGGCCGCTGCAGTCCTGTATTCCATTGATTTTGTGTTTTGTATTGTAAAAGCAATTTATGTTCTGTGATATTATCCAAACACAGGCCTCATTTTTCAAAGTGTTTATGATGCCTTGCGAGGCCTTCAAGTGAAGTCTTGCCAAAGTTCAAGGATAGTTCCAGTTTATTACAGCTTCATTCTTGTTTTTGTACTTTTGGCCATTATGGAATAATAACAATGTAGTGGATCTTAAGTTAATTGCTGAAATTGGGAACATGGTTAAAAGAAGTCAGACGGGTCAGGAAACACCAGCAATCAGACAATTAGACAGGTCGTAAAGCTGCACTAACCAATGTTTTTATATCAGCAATGGGTCAAATGAGTGTATGTAGTGATGAACAAGCAGAGAATTATCACCAGTTATCAAATGCAGTTCCCCTCAGCTCTAGAAAGCATCTTTCAGCTCACTGTTGGTTCATACACTCCACTCTCATCAACTTGTTTCCAAGCAGGCAGTTGTTTCCATTGAAAAGGCTCTGATAAATCCACTGTGCTCTACCTGCTCAGCAGCAGACAGACACAGTTAGAGACTAGCTGGTGAACATAGTGGAACATTTAGCACCTGAAGAGCCAGATATTTCTTGCAGAAGTTGGAGACCAAAACAGAGCTAAAATAGTGAATAGTGAATAATAGAGTGAATATCAGGTGGCCAGAAACATGGCTCCAAATGAATGCTTTATGCATCCAGCAGTAAATAGGCAACTGTTTGCTCACACTTGGCCAATATGTCGAAGTATGTGTGTTTTGTTCAGCTTGTTGTGGAGTTCTGCCCCCAAGTGGCCAAATAGAAAGTTATTAATGCTGCTTTAAACAAACCCTCAGGTTAGCCAAACGTATTTGGAAGAGTAAATGAAGGTGAAAGGTAAACGGTTACCCCAAGTGTCCACAGACAGGTGTTTGAGATGTCCACCTGATTTAACTTTGACGTACCTTACTTGGCACAGTTTTCCTGTGCAATCATTGGCAACTTTCAGTTTTACCCCCAAAACAGTAGTTTAGATAATCTGGGGAAACAGTCTGTCGGCTTGTTTACAGCCCGTCTGATCGTCTGACTGCTTTTGTTGCAGCGATGCTGCCATGTTCTCAGATTTCAGCAATTACTTTGATGAGTACAATGTTATCACAACTGATAGAAATGATGGCCAAAGTTACAAAAATAACACCCAAGTTGTTATGAACCAGAATTATCCTTTAAAATGTGAAATGAAACATTTGATCATGTAGGCTTTAGCTCGACTGCGCTCTTCCTTCCAACACAAACATTCCATTGCTGTTTATTTTAGACATGCTTTTATTTTGTATAACATTTCAAGCCACAGCTCTTAAACAGCAATCACAGCTCAATCACAGAGTTAAAGCCACAAGTGTTTGAAAGCCTCCCATTCCACTGGGATCACGGTAGACAGTACGTGATGTATATTGCCACTCTGTTAGACTCTGCCTGTGTTCAGGTCGGCCTGTCTTGTGTTGTACCTCTGTACCTTTCTGTTCTCCCCAAACTGACTTTGCCTGTTTGCCTGCTGTGCTCTTAAGTGTCACCCAGAACACATGTTGTTACGCGTGTGAGGAACTGAAGTGAACTCCATCTCTCTGAATGTCTCTTATGACTTATTGTGACATAATGTAAGGACTGTACTGCCCGCTCTGTGTCAGATAAGGATGAATGCCTTGTCACGCTGAAACCATATGAAAGTGCTTTTTGAAATGTCGTCTGTATTCCACTGAAGCTTTAGAAACTACCTACCACATACATTTATGGACATGCACCTTTTTTTTTGTTAATGTTCTGTTTTTCCTTTTCTTT
Organism: Macquaria ambigua; assembly: GCA_008360985.2. Classification (NCBI taxonomy): domain Eukaryota; kingdom Metazoa; phylum Chordata; class Actinopteri; order Centrarchiformes; family Percichthyidae; genus Macquaria; species Macquaria ambigua. The sequence continues at coordinate 69,733 of VMKM01002087.1, forward strand.
TTCAGTGTTGCACTTTGTGTTGTTCACAGCAGGGTTAGAATCACTACCATATCAGATATATACGAAGTCAAAATGGTAGATACTTAGATTTATATAACCATAGATGTTCTTTGTACTGTACTATAATGAATCCACTATCTCAATTATTGTGATGTAGATTGGAAAAATGGTTGTATCACATCTTAAATCAGACGTAGACGCAGTCTGTGGAAGTAGATGATCCTGTAACCTTGTGAAACTCATTACAGCCCTCTTATTAGCTAGTGATACGCCGTAGGATGAGTAAAGGTCTGCAGTTACTGTGCGGCTGTGCTGATAAACCTGTTCATTTAAGAAGTCCCATCATGGCGTGAGTTGGTAAAATGCCTCGGGAGCCTCATAACCAGAAGTCGTCTCTCCTGACAATTGAGTATTCAGTTAAACGCCACCAGATGAATTCAGGATAATCTAAGTTTCCACAGCACTAATTCCATCCTTACCACTCTGCTGCTCTCAGTTTCTCTTCTTCAACAGAAATACTGTTTTCTTTCACTCATTTATTCCAATTGCTCCTACTTTGCAGTTTTCTTTAAAGGTTTTACATTGAAAGCTTTATATATATATTTGGGCTATTAAAAAAAAGTCCAATTCATTTTCTCCATAAATGAATTGCACTTCCACGACTTAGATGGGCATGAAATTTATCTAGTTGTCTCATCGGTACAAAAGATTAACAGATGTGTTAGAAAATATGTTTTTTTCTTTTTTATATATATGTAAAAAGTTGAAGGTACAAGCCAGTGTACATAAAAACAAGGTGAACTACAAATCCCAAACATTTGCAGGAAGCATTGAGTTTCATTGATAGTAACTTCTCAGCGCTCAAAAAAAATAGCAAAGCAGAAGTGATTGAGATGAATTAATGAGAGTAGTGTAGCGCGTATACCACGTATTATTACTGCGGCGGTGCGGGTTTGATTCCGACCCACGCCCTTTGTTGCATGTCATCCGTCCTCCCCATCTTTCCTGTCTATCTATACTCTCACTGTTGAATAAAGCAGAAATTCCAAAAAATAATCTTTTTTAAAAAAAGAAAGTGTTTTCAGAAGTGGTGAGTATGACACGACTGATGTCATACTGCAGGAATTAGTGCTGTGGAAATGTACATTATACTGAATTTTCCACGTGAGGTATCAGAGTACAGGTAATTCCACCCCAACACAATGTTTAGCTGCCTTTTATTAGTGACCTGCCTTTATTTACTCAACCACTATTTGAAAACTGGCTTTTATTCGAGCATCTACGGTACTCCAAAATATTCTCATGGGGCGTCCACAAAACACGTTTTTTTCCTCCAGAAGTCCCTTCAGAAGTGTGTGCATTTCCTCAGTTTTGTTTCATCCACAAAGAGATATTAATAATGTGAACTGATGTAACCCCAGACCTAAACTCAGGTTTGGGTGTTTGTCCCAATATGTACTCGATGGACTACATTCTTAAAATACATGATTTTGTTTCATCTTTTATCGTATGTGGACCAACTTTACTTTAAGAACGTACTGGATACCTACTGTTAGCTTGCAATTGTATAGATGTTCAAGATGTTGCATGATGGTATTTTGTTTTTTATAAAGATTGTTATCATGGATTTTGGATAAGGAGGAGCTCTTAGCACAGAGTGCTATCTGCAACACAGTCACAATATATTACACAAAGGAATGTCCATCAAAAGGTTTAATCCTGCCTTCAGTCTCCAGAAAACAGCAGGGGAAGATCTAATTCAGAAGATTGCAACTTGTTCTATAAATGCAGTTATCATGAAACCATCCATATTAACTATATATTTCAGAAGTGTTTGACTTTGTTTACAGATTTAAGACTGAATGCAAGATTAGCCTATTTTAAACTATTCTTTTTTGCAGTTAGCCCCACAGTATGAATGCCTGACTCTTTGAAACACTAAAACAAAATTCTGTCTCAACACTGTACCTCTGTTTGCCTTTGCAGTCCACAAAAGTCATTTTAGAACCACCTTCTAGTCTGAAAGAAACTGGCTGCGCAGTTCTGTGTTTTATTTTTTCAGTAGCATAATTTATGCAAAAGGTGTTTTATAGATGTTGTAAATTAATATATTGATAAATATATTGCATAAATAAATGACAAGCAAATATCGAGCCACCGTTCACATGTGTGCTTTGTTTGTGTGCATCTTGTTCTGTGAATTACACTCTATGGCCAAAATTATGTGGACACCCCTCCACCTACTTTTGTGTACTTTTGTTATGTGGCTGGTTTTCATGTTGTAGGCCCCTTGTAGTTCCAATGAAGGGACATTTTAATGTCCTTTTTAAGGTCCTTTCCTGTTTCAACATGACATTGCCCCCCTTCCCAAAGCCAGCTCCATAAAGAAATGCTTTTCCCAGTTTGGTGTGGAACTGACCTCAACCCCATCCAACACCTTTGGGATGAACTGGAACACCAACTGTGAGCCAGACCTGATTACCCAACATCAGTGTTGGACCTCACTGATGCCAGGTTCTCACATCTGGTGGAAAAACTGAAACCACAGGAGTGGATGCTGTTGTAGGAGCACGTTAATACCCATGGTTTAGGAATGACATGTTCAACAACAGTATCACATATGCGAATAAAAGCCATATAATATATATATTGGGTCCCCCACAAGGGGTCGTACAATTAATCAGGATCTGGAGAGTACTACTGGTGTAAGAAACCAATTAACAAAGTTCTGCTACACAGAACGTATTTATTGTACTTTTCTCTAATCTTTGCCATTTTGTGTAATTCAATACTGTATAATTTGACCTCTTTATGCCTCTGAAAGCTACTCAAATTAAACAGTCTAAAATGACTCAACTGCTCACAACTCATGCAACCTGTGATGAAGGCTAAAGGGAATATTTATACACTCCCACCTAGCCATCTATTGACACTGTGCATTGTGAACACATAGTACATGGCACATCCACATAGATTTTTGTTCCATTATAAAGTCCAAAACGTACATTGCATGGTAAACACTGTATTAAATAACACATTTTAATGTCTTCAGGCTTTAAGACTTACCCAACAAAGGCATAAAAACCAGTAACATTTTATTGTTGCTTTAAGTCCATCCAGTTAAGATTTTGTCTCAGAGGTACCCTGTGTGAAGGGTTTGCTGTTAATAGAAATTAATAGGAGAGACATTTGTTGACTCCAGTCAGAGTGGTAGATATAAGTTCTTTAACCGAGATGATTTCTAGTCTAGTATATGATGAAATAAAGAGTCAGTTCACTAAAACAGTCCTGCAGTAAATCCTACCTTTATGAAGGTTCTAATTTTCAATTATTGTTGAATTTATTTGATAGGTGTCGATTCAACTTAACTGGTCATTTTAGATGCTGTATGTGATGTTTGTGGTTTTGCTGAATTGTATTGGAATATACTGAGAGGTGTGTAATGTAATATTTGGCATTCCTGCCTTTATTTGATAGTGTCAGTAGAGATACAGACAGGAAATGGAGGAGGGAGAGAGGTATGCCATTCAACACGTCCCCTTCAGAATCAAACCAGGGACTTTACGATTATATGGTATGCATGATCTTTAACCAGTAGGCCGTTGGACAACCCAGCCCACCCTCACTTATAGAAATGTTGTGGATAAAATATTAGAAACTTGTGTTAGTGTAATACAATCCAACAGCACTGCAAAGTCCAGCCTTCACAATGACCATAAAAATGAATCAACACACTGAACAAAACAAAACTGAACATTATAACCCTCGTGAAGGTATAATTAACTGCAGGCCAGTTGGATTAGACTGCACTGGTTTTAGCTAGGTGGACCTCCAAAATCTGGCAACTAAATGTATGTTTTCTGTTTCCTCTTGTTGTGTCTAGCCATGCAGATAGTTTTGGTTTTATGTATCCAGGTTTTGAGACATCTGTCTCAGAGTTCTGCCTCCAATTTACACCAGTAAATTGGAGTTATTTTTAAAAATTCAAAAGTAGCGTATATTTCCCAGAAACAATGTCCTGGTTCTGGATAATACACAGTATGTGAACTGTTTCCATTGGAACTTCTTCGTGCTGAAGAAACAGCCCCTATCAAACTGTTGAAAGCATGGTGTGTGGATTATCATGATTAATGCAGCCCATTTTTGAAAGATATGTTTCTGTTTTTTTTTTAATGTAATATCTCTATGCTGTTAACATCACAAATGATAGCTCATTCACCTCCAGTGTATTTCAATGGAGGTAGAAATCTCCAAACAAAAACTATCTGCATGGCTTCATTCAAGGACAAAGGTAGATTAAAAAAATGTTTCCTTGTAATCTGGGTGAACCAATCCTTTAAACTACTAATTTTGCTGGGGACCCTTTGAATTCCAAGGTGAGATCCATGGGTCTAGACAAATACATGCAGTGACATTATATCCAGACCTCAGCACTCCTCTGCTTGGACCCTCTGATCTCCCTCTTACTCTTCAGAGGCTGCCTCTCTCCTTTATGGGAGTCCTGTCTCTGTGGTTGCTCCGATCTAGTCTCTCTGACCTCCTCAGGCTCCCTCATCCTGCCACAGTTCACAGCACAGGTCCAGTCAGGCTGGTGACCCACCACCAGGTCCAAAGTGGGCAGGGAGGTGGTGCTGGTCACCTCCCTGAAGCCTAAAAAAGATGTGAGAGAGGGGCTATCTGGAGGGAAGGTTTCATAACCCCCCCCCATACCTGGACAACCTCCCCAGGACGCCCTTTCCCTCAGCCTCATAGACTGCCGGATCTTCTTCCAGCCCAGGTGGTTGAGCTCCAGAAGGTTGAGCAGGATACAGAAAACGCCGACGCAAAACATGAAGAGCAGGAAGATGGTCTTTTCGGTGGGCCTGGAGACGTAGCAGTCCACTGGCTGGCTGCAGGGGGCTGAGGTACAAAGGAAATGGACAGGCACCTGGAAGCCAAACAGCTTCCACTGGGCCAGGACAAAGCCCACCTCCAGAACAGCCCGTAAACACACATGTAAGACGTAACATTTAGACAGAACCCCTCCAGAGACCACGTGACCCTCTGCACTCCCCTCCCTGAAGGTGCAAGCTTGGGCGTGGCTCAAGGACACCATGTTGTTGGGGTCTCCCTTCTGGAGGCTCTGGGCGGTGATGCCCTCCAGCACATTTGCCAGGCTGTGACCTAGATGCTTATGAGAGCGGATAGAGTAGCTGTCTGAGTCGCAGCTCAGTCCACCGCCTTGCCCTACATCTGGGCCTGCCTGCCCTGCGATATCCCCAGGTCCTTGCCCCTGCCTCTGGGTGGTGTTATGAGGCAGCTTGGACAGGTTGTGCCATGTGTAGATGATGAAGCAGAGGGATGGTGTGGATACGCTGATGATGTGGAAGACCCAGAAACGAGGTTGCGAAATGGGCGCAAATGCGTCGTAGCAGACGGTGGAACATCCTGGCTGTAGTGTGTTGCACACGAACATCTCCTGCTCGTCGGTATACACGTCCTCAGTCGCCACGGCGACAATGAGCAGCCGGAAGATAACCATGACGGTGAGCCACAGGCGACCGATCATGGTGGAGTGCTGGTGAACAGCATCCAGGAGACGTTTGAGCAGGGTCCACTCCGTCATGGTGGCCTGTGGCTGCCGGCTGCCTCGAGGAGGGACGAGCTGCCTGGAGTAGAGCAGTGTGCTCTGGACTCCTCCTGAATTCCTACCCTGTCGGATTTGCTGACATAACTGACTTAAACCACCCTGCAGAGGACCTGATGTGGGCTACACTATCCCACCTAATCTACACTACCTTCTGTTCTTGAGTTTTTTTTTTCTCAATTCTAGAAACTCTTACTTCTCATTTCTTAGTCAGAAGGTTCTTCTAAAATCAGAGCACCTACCCTCCCTGGCTGAAGCCTGCAGTAGACTTCTTCTCTGACTGACTGTTTGCCAGCTCTGCCTGGCTGTCTTGAGAGCAGTGGAGCCATTGCAAGAGAGAGCCACCCCATCTTTCATAGATAAGGATGTCCACTTGACATGAGTCACTTGGCGCGCTCTCCTCTCTCTTGTCTTCAGGATCCATTTTAAAACTGAGAGACATCACCCTTCCTCTACTGGAGGGCCTGCTGATAGTGCCGACTGATAGAGCATTCTTCACAGATTAGTTCTCTGAAAGCTAATGGGCTCTTCCTTTAATGGAGAGGCATATTTTAAATGATGACCAGTACAGAAGAGCATGCTTACTGTTCACTGATTCTGGACAACACACACTGGACACTGTTGTGTACAAAAAGACATCGAGAGGTTTGTGTCAGGATACATGACAAAATAATTAAGAAATAAGGCTTGGACTGGTGAAAATATGGCATTCCAGATATTCAGTCTGGTGTCTGGTGAGGTTTTCTGTTCTAGGGCTTGTTTTGACTGCTTACCCTCCAGCCACTTGCCAATAGCCTCTTATCTGTGTTTTAAAAAAAGACCCTTGAAAGGTCTGCTAGCATCAAATCGTTGTGTCCCCCCAGATAAAACACTCAGTGACCCCTGTCCTGACTTCAAACAGTCCTGGCAAACCCCGTCTGAGTCTCTGTCTCAAAGCTCTGCCCCCTTTCTATTTATGACATGAACAGAAACATTCGGTGTAGCATTAGATAAAAATGTAATTTAACTCACATGTAATACTTTATATTCTTAAGGCATAAAGTGCTTGCTGGATCGTCTAACAGCGTGTGAAACCCCATTTCTGATGGCAGAATCTGGGGTGTGGAATCCGACTATTTTTGTAACTTTTTGAAAGAGACAATGTGACAATCCTACACAGTGACTGGCCAGGAGTTTGGAGGTGTGGCGGCTATATAGGTGTGGCTTTGATTCTTTGCGACAAGACTACAAGACATACAAAAGCAGTATTTATTCAATATGGATTTTGTTGATGTTGCGACATTTCGAAAGTTTGCTTAAAATTTACATGACAATGGAATGGAAACACAGCTAATGTAGACATTCAGAACAGCTATAAACACTTTTGACTTTAGATGTCGGACAACACATCATACAAACTGCTTTATTCGAAGTATACTGAACCCTTTGCATCTTATGCAAATTATGCATCATTCCTAAGAATGATACTTGTACGTCCTAAGAGCAGGTGTTGCAGTATATTTATGATGATGGTGTACATAAAGCACATGTGTGAGTTAATGTCCAGACAGCCTCCTACAGTGCTTTTGTCTATTATCGATCCAGACTGAGGCACACGCTGGATTAACATCTTTTAATGGCTGTTATGGGACCTGATGAAGCAAAGGATCGATAGACTGGAGAGTGGCCCCTCGCTCCTGCCCTGAGCAGGATTAAAGAGGGCCCCAGTCTCATCTAACACAATGCAAACAGAGGAGGGGGGCGAAGGTTCCACCGATCGCAAATAGACCTTGACTAAAGCCCAGACACAACATCGGCCGACCCAGACCTGCAGCCAGAGGCAGCGCCTGGCCACAGAGAGGACAGGAAGTGGCTTTTCTCTAGAGTGGCGTGATGAGGCCCTGTGTACATATGTTTTTATCCAGCATGTCTGGGGCTCTGTGTACTCCTGTCCTGCCGCTGTCAAAGGAATTATTCACCCTCTCAGTCTGTTCATGAAGGAATTCCCAATGATGTGCGTTCCCTCTGGGCTTTGTCAGGAGCAGCCAGGGGATGAATAGCAGACAGGATTAGAGGGAAAAGAGAGAAAGAGAGGGACTGGTGCTCTGCCAGTCAGATAAAGTCCTTCTCTTTCTCCCCTATGCTGAGGAGTTATTTTTCAGCAGGACTTTTATCTGAGCTTTCATGTAGAAAGAGAAAGAAAGCGAGAACAGACTATAAATATGAATGGAAGGGCTTCCCTTTAGAACACAGGCTTGGCTCCAAATCTGCTCCACAATCACATCTTTTAGTCTGACAGTGTACCTAACTCAAAAACAGTTCATTCCCCTATCTAAAATCTGATCCAATCCAATCTCAATATTTTTTTATATTTTCATATTAAAAAGATTATCCAAAATGATTCTGCATGACAAATTGTATTTTAGTCAGGGTGGAAAAGCCCCTGATAGATGTAGAAGTCTGTGTGTGGAATTCAGCGTCATATGAGAGGTGGAACACTGGCTGTCCCCTGGTTCTGTGCTGTTCTATGTAACGCTCTGTTGGAGGTGTATTGAATGTGTCTCTGTTTGCCCCAGACTGTTGTCATCAACTGGACAAGACAGAGCAAGACTTCAATAAGTTCCAGACAATGTGTTACTAGCAGGCAGTGAAGCATGATCACAGCACTGCTCTCTCTGAACCTCAGTCCTGGGCTCAAAAGAGCACAAAGAAAAGTTTCAATAACACATAACAACCATGTCCTACAGCTACAGATTCACATTTCTATCATAAACCAAGGTTGATCTCTTCACTTCAAGCAATAGAAGGAGGAAAACTTAAAGTACAATGAGTGCATCAGAAGGGTAAATTTTAATTTCTGGATGACAAGCAAGCAATAACAGAATCAAAGGTCAGAGATACAGCCATTGAAAAAGTTCCTGTATCCCCAGCATGATCGTATGACAAGTGGTAGTGAAACTAGAAATAGTGCAAAGAAAGTCATTTTGTCACACTCAATACAGCCACTGCCATGTTAATATCAGTAAGTGTCTTTTCTGCCATTTCTAGGGTTGTGGTTTGTGTATTTGTGCTGAACCATCATGGTATGGGGTCACGGTCCAGTGCATGCAGCTGCACACAGACTACACGGTACGTAATTTAATGCAGGTAATGTGGAACCAAAGTTAAAAAACTTTTAGCCATATGCCAGGGAGCGTATCTATGTTCCCAGGGTCCTAAGTTCCCAAGTGCAATAAACCCAAAAAAACCAATGGTTATCATTTGATTTGATTTTGAAGGTCTCTAAAAAAATGGTTACATCTGTGGTGTTCTGGGTCAAATCTGACCCGACAGAGAATATTAAAGAGTCCGGGTGGTCCTGTGGATAAAATTGTACTCAAACTTGTGTCTTTTAACATGAAAGCATTTCAAGTTAAAATACTACCTTTACTAGATGTGTCTGTAACTGTCACTCTACACTTGCACTGTCCCAAAATGCAGGTTTCTCCCTAATATTCATTGGAAGGTTTCTCCACAGGTTGGCAGAAGAGTTAAAAACAAAACTGCATCTCCAGTTTTCTTATGACTGCAGTTCTGATCATCTAATAAAGGATCTGCAGTGGAGGATCTGAGTGAAAGTGACAGCAGACCAACAGGGTGCACTGCAGGCAGCTTCTCAGGGCTTTACAAGCAAGAAAAGGGACATTAATGCTAAAGGGGACATGTTTTTATACTGTTTGTTTCTCTGTTTGTCAAACCTGCCATCAGATTTCCATCTCATGAATCTTGACCAACTCAAGATTGGGGTATAAATCAAAGAATGAAGACTTCTCCCCTCCACAGATATACAGTATCCCTGTCTGAAACCAAACAACAACACAGTCTTCCCCCTGTGGTCGCAGCTTCAGACTCCAGCAGCCCACATTACCATAGGAGCTGGGAGGCCAGTGAAAGGCTCGCTCTGCTGCCTGCATGGTAGCCCCCTAACAGGATTAAGGGGGGACATGGTGAGGTGGTGCTCCTGCTTGGTGTAACTCACTCTGATGTGATTGCCATTTGTCTAGCCGGGCCCTTACTTTCCCCTCTGTCTAATCCTTCACTATTCTCACCGCCATCCGTCAACCACACTAATCTGCTGGCAGGCTTTAGGAGGAGAGGCTTCCACACACAGACTCTCTGATAAACACCGAGGGAAAGGGCTGCTTTTCACTGTATGGGAGCACACGCCATCACAGAGAGGTTGTGGATATCGAGCTGGTGGTAAGACTGCTGTTAGAAATTGACTTGTTACTTTCTACAAGGTGTTGTTTGAAACCTGTTGGCTAAGCTGTCATTAGCCCCTTTGCATGTGTGATTGGCTCTGCTCTGCAACACTTCATGTTGTGTTTCATGTGTCACTGCTTGTGTGTTTGTGATGAAGAGCAGCTTGTCATGGACAGAGTTTGATATTGTGCATATTATTTAAACGAGGTGAGCTGTATGTTGACCTGAGCCAACAGTCCTGTCCTTTTTAACAATAATGTAGTAGTGAAAAGAGAGGAATGGCATTAAAGCCAGTTAAGAACAAGCTCTAGTGCAAATGTGTGAGTGGGTGTCACCTCACTGTTGCATTAGATACAGGTAAGAACATTTACATTTCAAATCTACACTGAAAAAAGTTTCTTAGTTTTGTCAAGTAATTGTGTCTATAGAGTTTCATTTTTACTTGCCAATGCAGTAAAAATATTTAATTCTGTTTCAAGGATTTTCCAGAAATGACTATATCGTGGATAATACTGGATAATACAGCTGAACTAGAATTAAGAAAAGTGAAACATACTTACTTTACTTACTGCACTGACAGATTGTTTCCCTTGTTAAGAAAATAAGACTTGGGTTCCGAACCAATTTATTTTTGGTCGAAATGATCTGAACGGTTCAAATAATAGTGTGGTACCACTGTACCTGTACAGAGACCTATACCAAAACCACTGCTCACAGACTGAATCTAGAAACCCGGCCTATAGCCAGAGACAGATGGGTAAACAGTTGTCTGTCAAGAAATATTTACAACACACAACGCCACATAAAACCACAAATTTTTAAAATTCTGTTGTGTACGGATTAAACAAACAAGATACAATGTGTTTAGTCGTGAGCCTTAGAGGTGTTGGTAGGTGTATTTTTTCACTCGGGACAGATCCAGGCTACCTGTTTTCCTCTGCCTCCAGTCATTATGCTAAGCTAGGCTAACCATGTCTTGACTCCAGCTACATGCTTAAAACACAGACATGAGATTGATATCAATCTACTCATCCCACACTGGTATTTACCCAAATGTTTAAATATTCATTTGAATCATAATTATGTCATATGTTGTTTTTAGCTATATGTATATGGTAATCACTATCACTTTGTGTATGTATTCTTTCTCTCTCCCCAAATACCTGGCTTTGATAATGTGCATTTATTATCACTTTTTGCAGTCGAATGTTACCACATAGCTTTCTGCCTCTACAACCTGTCAGATAAAGGAGCTTGTAGCTCCACTCCACCTCTTCCAGAGACGAGGGACAGCAGCCAGCTGGCCCTGAACCTCACTGTGCTTCCTGATTTAACAGGGTGATCACTTGTCATCGGAGCTGCTCACTCTCCACTTTGCTGAGGCTTGGCTCTAACAGATGTGATGCTCCTGACATGAGTGAATGGCCCCTTGTATAGCAGACATGACAGCAGAGAAACCCCTGAGCCCATGGGTATCCAGCCCCGTGGGGGAGGGCAAGTTAATGCCTGAACACGGGCTGGAAGAGGAACTCAACAGCTGCAAAGACACGCCCACTGAAGAATGTGCAGCAGTCACTGACAGGTAACACAAACATGCACTCACACACGTACCTCTTATGTAGAGCTGTGTGATGGGCAGATTTACTGCATCTCTGGTGTAATTTCACTAAAGTCTGAACCAACTAGAACTGAATCCAGTGAGGGTAGGTAAAAATCTTTCCCTGATAGAGTGGTCTTATCAGACTAGAGGCCCTGAGTGTTTCTGTTTGGGGTCGGTGACATGAAAATGTCTGAGAAGCCTTCTCTTAGAACTACCATCACAACACTAGTCAGGTCAATGTTTCCAGCGACATCCTCACAGACACTCCGCTATCCTCTGACGTGTTGTCTCCTGTGTGCCAGTCTGTGCAGCGAGGAGCCCTTCTGTAGGATCTGCCATGAAGGCAGGGCCTCAGGGGAGCTGCTGTCCCCCTGCGAGTGTTCTGGAAGCCTGGCCATGGTGCACCGGGCCTGCCTGGAGCACTGGCTCACCGCCTCCAACAGCAGCCACTGTGAACTCTGCCACCACCAGTTTGCACTGGAGCGCTTGCCAAAACCTCTCACTGAGGTAGGCCATTGCAATCCACAGCAGTCATTTTGTGACAGACAGAGCTCATCAACACACTGCTACTCAGCATCCAATTCTTAAAAGGTTTTATGTGGCCAGGCTTTGAGATATCAGCCTATGAGGTCTTTGAGATTTCTACCTCCACCCCGATACAATGAGCAATAACGAATATCTTAAAACCTGGACTAATAAAACCCAAAGTGAGAAAACACATTTGTTATTTGGGTGAACCAACCCTTTAAGTCTAAAGTAGTGTCTTAGCTGAAGATGTACAGAGATCCTACTGAACATATATGGAGATAGAGGACGAAGACAGAAATACTGACGTGGTCCTTTAAATAATGCTGACTTTGCAGTCTTAGGGCATACACATGCAATGGCTAAATTAGATTTCTTTTCCCACCTATGAAAATGGGGAGGGCCTGCAAAATGACAGTCTGTCATACTCAGCTGCAGATCACTGACTTGTTTAACCCTCATTCTACCAACATATTTAACATACAAGGACTACCGACTGGGGCCCCTGGGGACCCCAAGAATAAACTACTGTATGAAACAACCATCATAGCAAAATGTTAACTTTTTTCATCTCAAACCATTATTTATTAATGTAATTAATGTCAAATGAAAAAGAAACCTGATTATTATTATTTTAGGAAAGTTACAGTTGATTTGTATTTCTGACTTTGAACATCATCTAACATTAGGAAGAGCAGTATTAGCCAGAATTCTGAAATGTCAGCCATGATTAAAGGCTGTAAGGCTTTTTAAACTTTACTATGCATGAAATCTGAGCCTTAGACTTCACTTTTTCCAGCACATGTCCATAGCCTTTGTCCCCAAAGAGCAGTTTGGATGCTAAGTGTGATATTACTACTTTTCTTTCTTTTTTTTAATATTCATCAAACAAATATACACTTAAGTCTTCCTCTTCAGTCAGATAGAGGAATAGTTTAACATTTTGAGAGATAACAGTAGTATCATGTCTGTGTGTTAAGATCGGAGCTGGAGTCAGGATATCGTTAGCTGAGCTTAGCAAAAAGAAGAACCTACCGTATCTGGCAACCTCTGCTATTAGCCGGAGACACTGCGCAGTGTTGGGCTGACTGATACACTGTTGTTCATCAAGAAATAGTTCCACCATTTCAATCCCCCTCCCAAAATGTTGTTTTACATTTCTGTTTGTGTACAGATTAAACAAATTAGATACTCACTCAATCAGTGATCTTTAGAGGTTTTGGTAGGCAATCTGTGAACTTTGGACAGAGCCAGGCTAGCTGTTTCCCCCTGCTTCCAGTCTTTATTTCAAGCTACATTGAACATGTCGTGACACAGACGTGAGTTTGTTATTGATCTTCTCATCTCACTCTCAAAAAAAGAGCAATCATATTTTCCACTATTTCTTCAATGAGATACTAAGCCCCACTGAAATACAAACTTACATTTAACCATTGATAAAACGAGAGACACACCGTCACAACAGAGTGCTGCAGGGATGAGGTATTTTTGTAGGCCAACCTGGAAGTTAGCATCGCCCTGGTTCCCTCCACAAAAAGCCAATGGGATTTTTCCATTGGATTTTGGATTATTGCAGAAAATACACTCTGTGGCAAACAAAAGTTTATGATACTTACATGTTTTGTTCAGCAAGATAATCTTCACAAATAAACACCACTTTGATGATTTTTGAAGCGTAAATGCAATCGCCAGAAGTAAAAAGCTAACGTTAGGCTATAAACAACTTGTCAATTGATTTTGTGCGCTCACCTCTTCTACAAAAGCCTTTAGGAAAGTTTGAGTTAGAATAGTTTGCAGGAGCGCGAGTATAAACACGCCGAGGCTGTAAAGGCGGACGAGTGAGTAGATGAGTTTCTGTGTTCAGCGTGATGACGTTTAATGTCCCCGACAACCTCTGTAGTCTCATTTAGCCACTTGTTAGTAACCGCCTTTTTTAAGACATGTAAAAGCTTCAAAATTTATGAGTGGGGTATTTACTGACGTATTTTATGTCATAGAACAAAACATGAAAATCTCTTAAGCTTGTGTTAACCACAGACCTTATTTCAGGCATCGAACCAAAAACCCATTCAAGAAACCCACTGACTTCGAGACGAGGGAGCTGGAAGTGCAGAAATGCTGACTCATTTCCGGGTTTTAGGACTCATTCCTGCAGCGCTCTATGTGACAGCAGATGTCACAGTCAGTGAGAGGAGTCTCCTGGCGAGTTACTGCCTTCACGTTGGAGGGCCTGCTGCTGTTAGCTGGACCGCTTGCACCCCTAAAGCCACTTAGCCTGAGAGACAGATTAGATGGTGTTTCCTTCCCTTGCGGCTCGGTAGAGGACAGTACAGGGGGCTGTATTAGTGGCCTCCTTGTATTCCTGCTCTTCCTGTTGCATGTGTGGTCACAGCCAGTAATCTGCTGATTAAGCACCATGTGCTCTGCCAGGTTAAGCTACACAGTGAACAGCATAAGCCTGCTGTCAGGCAATGCTGGACACATGCACAGAAACACACTGGTACAATACTTTAGTGATGTAGTACAGTTGAATGTGGCTGTTTTGTCATCTCTATGTGTGTGTGTGTGCAGATTGCGTCAGGTTACCTTAGTTACACCTCTTTGGGTGGGACCTTTATCATCCTTATTTATACATGGGTCCAGTGACCTTCAACTTGAGCACAAGTCTGATCAGCCCGAAAACACCTTTGGGGGTATGCGGGGCCTTTTATGGAGAGACCTTAGGGTGTTAATTAAGAATAATGTTGTATTTTGAAGTGATAGTAAAATCATAGGTCTATTACTATGTTTACTAGCATTATTAATGTTTAATGTCAACCCTTTAAAAGAATCAGAGAACAATAATAACTTATCTCAATAGTCCCTGTACTAACAGACCTGTCAATCAGTTTGGGAGTGATAGCAAGTTAAAGTCCTCTGTTTTCTAAAAAAACGTTTGGATAATATTGAGCATTTAAGATCGATCATCATACAAAAACCAAACTCACACTGCAAGTCCCTTGTAGAGCATTGTTGTAATACTGTAATTATTGGACTCATGGCCTCAGTATTTCTAAAATCCTGGCTATGGACCTGTTTGATATTATTGTTTAGTGACTCTTAGTGCAATTGTATCATGTTGATATGATCATATCTTGTTATCATTTTACAAAATTCTGTTGTCTAAGCCTAACTCTTTAACACGTTTAAAACATTTGTCTGATATAACATAACAGTGGAACACAGTATATATATATATATATATATATATATATATATAATTGTAATTTCTGTACTAGATACTTTAGGGATTTTAATACTACTTATAATACTACAACACTATTACTAGTACTACTGCTACCTCTAACATTACTACAAACTGCATGCAATAGTTCACAGGAACCAAGCATTTAGCACCACCTGCTGGCCAAATGCCCCACCCACCCACATGTCTACCATCATGATCTTGGGTTGAACTTATCTTTTGTCTTTCATGATGTGCTGTTAACCAGCCTTCCCCCTCCCTCCCCCCCACCCCCCACCCCCCTACCCCCTCCAGTGGTTGTGTTCTCCATCCATGCAACAGCAGAGGAGGACGCTGTGTGGTGACGCAGTGTGTTTCTTGTTCATCACACCACTGGCCAGCCTGTCAGGATGGTTGTGTGTTCGGGGAGCCATGGACCTCTACTACACCAACGGCATGGAGGCCCTGGGGCTCCTGGTCCTCACGCTGGCCCTCTTTACCATATACGTCTTCTGGACCATGGTACGCTCAGGGTCTATACTGCTCATTCATCACTACGAGCGATTGTGATTTTGTTGTTGACATAAAAAACACTGGTTAGCAGCTTTAACTACTGACATTTTTTAAATCAGTCCTGGAACTTGGAGAGTAAGAGTTTATTCTTGACCTTGGGACCAGTAGTTTGACAAAATAATCTTAGCTCAAGGTCCACTTACTAGCTTTTACCAGCCTTTCAACCACATTTCATGGTCATTATCAGTGAATGGAGTTTGCTCAGTTATCATGGAGACATAATTTTTTCCCCCACCCCAAGGGGGTTGGCCAATCAGAGGGAGAGTAGGGGCGGGACTTGACGCAAATGAGTTGGGAAAAAAAGAACGCATCATGGAGATAGTTGTCTCCACGTGACCCATGTATGGAACTTTTGTCACGTAACATTTTACTGTATTTGACCTTTGACCTTTACAGGCCGTACTGAAATATGAAAATAAAATAAAATATGGTGGTTATTTGTTGTTTCTCAGGTATCTGTGCGCTACCACATGCATCTGTTCAAGACATGGAAGAAAACCGACCAGAGAGTGCAACTGCAGATTCCCTTGCCTGCCCACACCACACATAACCAACAGACCCTGTCCATAAACACCCTCGGCAAAGCCACGAACAAAGAGACTATGGTGTAGACTACAGTCTACAATACTGAACATACCACAAATACAAGGGAGGAGGGGAACGAAGCGTAAGACATGTCCCAATCCGGACATAACTGCAGAGTTGATGCCAGGGTTGGAAGACTCCTTCAAGAGCTGGAGGACTGTTGGATCAGCCTCTGTAACCTTTTTTCCTACCAAACTTATTGTGGAAACTGAGTGCCAGGAACAATTGTATCAAAGGAGCAAATCTCAGACTTCTCACAACCTTTTTGATGAAAACCGACATCCTGTGACAACAGTGACAATCAGTATCATCATTTCCTGAAGAAGACAATGAAGCATTCTGGACTAACCTGACAATCCACTTATTTTTTTCTCCTGATGGAATAAGCTCAAGATTACCAATTTACGACAACCTGTTGCAACTTCGCAGTTCTAATATCTACAATGCAAAGTGTGTTTGACTTATAATTAGAACTAAAGTCAGCAATCTTTTAGCTCAGACACGTCATCCATCTGACTGCTCATCGGCTGCTTAGTTTGACTCATTCTTTCACACACAAACAATTCAATAAAACTCTGCACATCATTCATGCCACAGCTGATCTTAAAGGGATTAGTGGTATCTGTCCATACAGATAGTTTGTTTTATTTGCCCAGGTTTTGACATATCTGTCTGAGATTTCTGCCTCCACCTAAATACAATGGAGGTGAATGGAATTTTGTTTGTGGTGTTCAAAAAGAAATACAATTTACATAAAAAGAGAGAGCAATTAAGTCTTTCTAGAAACAGTCTCCCTGTTACTCTGGATAATCCAGACCTCATTGTGGACAGTTTTCATTGGAACTACTTTGCACAGAAATAGTCCCTAAGAAAAATGTTGACAGGAATGCTTTCATTAAATTTTTTTTTTTTTTAATTTTGGCAAAATAAAACACAAGTCAGTGCGTGTTTCTATCAATTACCTTTATGTGAAAGCGTTCAAGATGACAATAAATTGAGCATCAGCAACTGATGCTAATTGCTACTTCCCACCTAAGATTGCATTTGATTTTTTAATGAATGTGTTTCCTCGTCCACATGTACCCTGTGGTGTTTTGTTATCATGGTGATAAAGAAGGGGGTGACACGTAGCAAGGGCCCCCATCTGGAATCAAACAAAAGATGTTGTGGTTAAATACTTCCAACAGCCCCACCATTTTTGGTCTTTCTGGTGAATGAATGTACTTTAAAGTTAAGTGGCAGCAAGCATGAATGCTTTGTCTACAGTAGAAGCAGTACAGTACGTACTGTATTCAAACAAGAGTCTACAGCCATGCTAGCAGCTCTGTAAGGCTATACTTAGGCACAGTGGAGCTTTGAGATAAATGCTGATGTCAGCATGCTAACAAGCTGATGTTTAGCACGATGCTAATGTGTACCATGTTCACCATCTTAGATTAGCATGTTAGCATGCTAGCATAGGTTAATTAGCACTAAACACAAAGCACAGCTGAGGCTGATGGGAATGTCATTAGCTTTGCAGGTCAAAAACCAAAGTACTGGACACATTAAAATGTTGACCTGATGATGGCGCTAGATGAAAAGTCAGAGGATCCCCCAAGTTACTACAATTAATTCTGAGTTGGACATGAATGTCTACCAAATTTCATGGCAAGTTTGTTGAGACATTTCGGTCTGGAACAAAGTGGTGGACAGACTAACCAACTGACATACTTAGAGCCACACCGCTAGAGTGGCAAAAAAAACATTTTCATTAGCCCTGATCCAGAACTGTCACAGTACAAACCATGTAAAATCCAAGATGTACACTGTAGTCTCTTTAATATACTGAAGCTTCCGACAGCCAGTGGCAGCACTCAAAGTCGGTGAGAGATAAAGAAATCCTGCCCCATTTTGGATTTGACATGGTTTATCAAGTGTAGATAGGGCATTTAAGTCCTGCCCGCACTGGAGGGGAAAACAATTAATCACTCTCCATTGACTTTGTATTGTGTGAAGGTGCCTCCTTGTCACTTCAGGCTGCTAGCAAACAACAGAAACATGCCTAAAAGCTGCTGTGTGGTGGGATGCACTACCAACAGGGTAAAGAACCCAGAACTACGTATTTATAAGCTGCCGAACCCAAAAACTGAGACTTTTAAGAAGACAAAAGTAGATACTGAAAACTGTTGGATCCTGACACTCAGTATCTATCTGTGCAGCAAGCATTTTGTCACTGGTAGCCTAAGTCAAATATCAAAATGTCAGTTTTAGGCTAACTATATTGCTGTAAGTTAAGCTAAAGCATTTTGACAGTATGCAACTTGTGTAGTGGAATGTGGCTAAATCAGAAAGCTATGCCGTATTATGTTTGCAAGTGTCTTAGCTAACTACAGTAACTTAGCTTGAGAAGGGACACTGAGATAGACCGACAATATTGAGTTTGTCCTCTCTGGTAGACATAGGGTGCTAAAATAATCCTTTGACATGCTGAAATCTAATGTTTTTAGCTAGCTACAGGCATTTTGTTAGCGTTTCAGCCCTTGGTTGCATATTGTGGCGCCGATTGTTTTCCACTCCGGTGGGTGTGGTTTTCAGAGTATGACGCATTGCGCTCTGTCTCTATATGCCAAGTTTTCTACGACAGCCAGATGCAAAATCGTTTTGCAATATTTCAGCTTTTATTTTTCACATTCACGAATAACGTTTAGCCTGGCAAGATAGTCTTGAAATTTATAGAAAGCCCTCCATAATGCTAGAGCAGCCTACTACTCATCATTGATAGAGGAAAATAAGAACAACCCCAGGTTTCTGTTCAGCACTGTAGCCAGGCTGACAGAGAATCACAGCTCTATTGAGCCATGCATTCCTATAGACCTCAGTAGTAATGACTTCATGAGCTTCTTTAATGATAAAATTCTAACTATTAGAGACAAAATTCAGCACCTCCTGCTCTCAGCCGGTACTGACTTATCTTCAAACACAGGAACCTTAGAAACAACTGTAAAACCTGATGTACATTTAGACTGCTTTTCTCCCATCAACCTTAATCAACTAACTTCAATGATTTCTTTATCTAAGCCATCAACGTGTCTCTTAGACCCTGTCCCAACTAGGCTGCTTAAAGAAGTTTTACCCTTAGTTAGCACTTCTTTACTAGATATGATCAATCTGTCCTTATTAAAAGGTTATGTGCCACAGTCCTTTAAAGTAGCTGTAATTAAACCTTTTCTTAAAAGCCCACTCTTGATCCAGGGGTTTTGTCAAATTATAGACCTATATCTAACCCTCCTTTTCTCTCTAAGATCCTTGAGAAAGCAGTCGCCAATCAGTTGTGTGACTTTCTACACAACAATAAGCTATTTGAGGATTTTCAGTCAGGATTTAGAGTGCATCATAGCACAGAGACAGCACTGGTGAAAGTTACAAATTACCTTCTAATTGCATCTGACAAAGAACTTGTCTCTGTACTTGTCTTGTTAGATCTTAGTGCCGCATTCAATACCATTGACCATCACATTCTATTACAGAGACTAGAACTTTTAATTGGCATTAAAGGCACCGCACTAAGCTGGTTTAAATCCTATTTATCAGATCGATATCAGTTTGTACATGTTAACGATGAATCCTCTATGCACACCAAAGTTAGTCACGGAGTTCCACAAGGTTCTGTGCTTGGACCAATTCTATTCACCTTATATATGCTTCCTTTAGGCAATATTATTAGGAAGCACTCCATAAATTTTCTTGTTATGCAGATGATTCCCAATTATATTTATCGATCAAGCCAGATGAAACCAATCAATTAGCTGAACTT